>APFE030340764.1:109941-124988 GCA_000404065.3 Pinus taeda
CGATAATCTACCAGGCTTAACGACGCCGGAACACGTCTCTAGCCTAGACTTCTAAAGTATAAGCGTTAGGTTCCAATGCGTTGTTAGGTTCATTGAAAAATTTTTTTACGTTGATCTTTTAATTAAGTTTTGGTTTGCTGGCCTTAACGAATGTGATCTCTCGAAAAAGAAACTAAATGCAACTACATGAAAAACTGAATTCGTTTTGCTTGTATGAAAACTAGCTATAGGAGAGCGAAGAGGTTCATGTAAACAAAACGATGTCCAAATGATTCTGATGCAGCTAATCGATAAGAAAGGAAAAAACTCTTTTTTTTTTTAAACAAAAGAATTACCACAACATGATTAAATGATGAAGCAAAGTAAACTTTTTCTTTTCTCTTTTCTTTTCAAATGATAAAAAAAAAACGATGCACGTAAAGCTTTCAAGAGACGTTCATTGCCAGAAAATTACTTTTAAGGAAACTAAATAGCCAGCTTTTCGAAACAAAAACAATCACCTAACAAGGCAAAAGAAAAATGAGAGTTTATGCCACCATGTAAACTGACCAACAGATCCACAGGAGGCATACACAGGGTAAAAACCAGATCCAAGCAACAGAGGTTGACCAACAGGCTCCTAAAGAGATCTGACCAGTGTGGCGCGACTGTGGGCCTGAAACTCACACTAACAAGAGTATAGCGCGATATGTATGAAAGCAGATCGCGCCCAGTAGCGCGACTGTCAAAAGGAAAAGTGCGCTGGCAGGGAACTGACAGGCAAAAAATACAGAGGCGCGGCAGAGAGCCTGAAACCCGCGCTAGCCAGAACGTAGCGCGAGATGTATGAAAACAGATCGCGCCCAGTAGCGCGACCGTTCAGAGGAAAAGTGCGCTGGCAGGGAACTGACAGGCAAAAATACAGAGGCGCGACTGAGAGCCTGAAACCCGCGCTAACTAGAATGTAGCGCGAGAGGTATGAATACAGATCGCGCCTAGTAGCGCGACTATCCAGACGAAAAACACGCTGGCGCGAGCTTGCTTAGAAAAAAAAGAAAAAGAACTAAACAAGGCCAGTAAATGAAAAATAGTAAGGATTGCAGGGAAAGACAAAGTTCAGATCAAACAATGACAGTAAAAAGACATGCAAAGCAAGACATATACCATCTAGTTTGTAAATCACCCGGAGATAGACTGAAGGGGCGTTGATCTACTTCACTTCCGCATGGCGGAAGTGTTTCGAAGGCTGCCTGGCCGTTCTTCAGGCTCCGTCCTTGATTTACAAAATCAGACAATATAGCTTAAACAATCAACAGACCAACTCCCCAGCGGAGTCGCCAATTTGTTGCGGAGGTAAATCCCCTCTGCGGACAGAGGTGGATCCCACTAACCCCGAAGGGGTCTAGCAACAATCAATCACGCTGCATGCAAGTTTCTAGCTATATAATTTAAAAGTCGATCTAGGAGACCAACCTGGGATCCAACGCTTGTTTGTTGTGGGGGAAAGTGTTGCTCCTATCCTCTATCTCCGGCCAGTCGCTATTCGCTTATAGATACCTGCACAAGTGAAGAATAAACCACAACAAGCATAAAATCCAAAAACCATACAGCTATGTACCAGTCAAGCAAGATACAATTCACATATCACCGATGTAACACATAAATGAAACCATAATGACAGTCGCTTTGCATTAAAGTAATGAGAGAAGAGATTACAACCACTTAAGGCTTGACACTGTAAAACTCTTCTAGCTGGGTGGGCAGTCAGTCCGACACGTCTCGCAAAAACACTTCCTCTCTCATCAATCTGGCAGCATAACCTTACTTTCAACTTTCAGCTCAAAAGATTATCTCTCTCACACTAGCTTGTTTGCTCCTTTGCTTTAATCTCCAAAAACTCTGAACTAGCCCATTCATTATGGGGGAACAGGCTTTTATAGGTGAAGGGAGAAGAGATATCCATTGTATGTAGACACGGTCTGAGTTTTGGTAATGTCTCATAATAGCTGTTGCCTTGGATAGAAAAGCCGAAACCCGGATGCTTTTGTGGGCTTTTTCCTTCAGGGAACTGAGTGAGTCACAAGGGAAAAAGCATTCTTAGCATGCGCTGGCCAAAATCATGCCCAAATTGTGTGGCGCGGGCCGTGCTCTGGGACAGAGCACTTATGGGCGCGCCCTCTTTGTAAGGACTGGGCCATTGGCGCGGGGTAATATACTGTGTGCCCGCGCTACTGGGAAAAAGGCATTTTCCAAGGCTAATCTTCAGAAGGTGTCTTCAGGGTTAATGTACTTCATACTCAGGAGGCCTCAATGCAAGTGTTTTCAAGTTATGTCACTGGTCACCGGTCCGTAAATGTGTCCTCCAATGTGTGACAGTGGGGGCGCGACAAGGACTGTGGCCGATGGTGACAAATTACTGCGTAACAGTTATGTTTTGGGTTATCCCATGTGATCCCACATTCATTCTTGGAATATGGCACAAGGGTGATTGGTTGAAAGAAAGATTTGGTTTAGTCCAATCCATGGTTTGGTGGTATGTGGAAGTCCCTAACTTGGTTGGATTTATGCATATGTTATTATGTGTTATTTCATATTGAAATTTGTGAGCACACATATTGGTTATTGTGTTGATTTTATGATTGGTTTGTCACGATTTTATTTTGGTTATAATCATGGTATATTTATCGTTATGTGATGTGCTCTTGTTATGGTTTTATTCCATGGTTAGACATGTTGTTCATCATATACTTGAATACACGAGTTAATATGTGTTGTTGTATCTAGTTTAAAAGGGCATTGAGCCTTGTTGATGATTTTATGATGAAGTTAGGAATACATTGAACATATATGAACTCATGACCTTTAGTCACTATCTTTAGCATGTATTTGAAAAAATGTTTAGAATGTGTTTATCAAATTTTGAGAAAGATCTAGCCTTAGTGTTTATCATACTCACTTATTATCATCTTATATTGAGTTTTGGAAAGTTCTGGGTTATTTTTGGTAGTTGGCCTATAGCTAGCCGTGAAAATTTGGAATTGGGTTGCTAGCCGCACACTCTGAACTGAGAGATTTTGGTTGCAACCACACAGAGGAAGGCTTTTGCATGTGGCTAGAGATTTCCAAATACATTCACTATCTTATATGCATGTGGTTGGGATGTAGGGTCAAGAAAAAAGTCAAGGTCATCAACTAATGTCATTTGGTATCTGGGTGATGTGGTGCTGCTGGGAGGTTGCAATATGTTTCTAGTTTGTAGACACCACTTCCATAACTAGAACTTGGATGTTGGGTCATGTCGCAGTAACTCTCATCTCATGTTTACCCTGGAGAGCTTGTAAAAGTAGGTAAATGTGGGGTAGGGTGTTATAGGTTACTATTTGAATGACGTTGCGGCATTAGACCTTGGGGTAAATGCATAATTATGCATGCATGTTAGTTGCTTATATTTTTATCATGCATGCATGTTAGCTACTTGTTTTTATGTTTATGATATCCGCGAATGTGCTAGTATGCTTGAGATTTTGTATTATGCTAATTTATATTGGCCTATGTAGATGCAAAAGCCTCCCCTAATATACATCGAGGTATTATTTTATGTTTTTAATTAGCTAACAATGACATATTGTAGGAAATATAAGGCCAAGGGATGAAGAGAATAATAATTGAGTACATTTGATATGACTCTCCGTACAAGCTAGAAAATACATTGGTAGGATAGGAGAGATCAGTTGAACAACATTGATAGGGAGACTCTGCTAATCTAGTAGGTACATTGAGAAGTTTGAAGGTAGAGATCATAAGTTGTAAGGTAGACAATGAGATGTTTATTGAAGCACAAGAAATGCTTGTGAAATATTAATAGAAGTAAGACGAGGTTAATGCATTCATCCTTTATGTTATCACTTAGAACTAAAAGTTTGATGCATATAATTGCCTGTCCTAGTCTGATGACAAAGGTCTGTGTTAAAGTTGATTTCATTTTGATTTTCTCACTTAGGATTTAGAGTTTTAAAAGTTTTTAACTTAAATCATACTCCACTCTTATTGGTTCTCCTCCACCCATCATTGTTCCATAGTCATGTCTTGTCTTATCCGAGTCACCGTGTCTTTTAGTGATTTCGCAGCGTAATCTCATTTGCCAATCTCACAGTGCAATCATGGTTTAGCAGTTTCGCAGCGCATCATGATTAGGCAGTTTCGCAGCGCATCATTAAAGATTATAACTAACAGCGCTGCGAAATCATGGATTCGTGCATTTTGCAGCAAATCTTTCCCGAAATGTCAAGTCCGTAGGTGAGTCATTGTTTGTGTCCACTCATGTCAGTTTGTGTACCTCTCGTATCACGTTTGAACGTTCATTTGCCACTACTCCACCAATAGACTGTTGATATGCACAGAAATATCATTCCCAAGAGATTTTACCGTGCATAGACCTTAATGATGATCGTGAGTGCTGCATGAGTGACAAGTCTGCCTGATTATGTTTTTAAGTGTTTCAATTTGAATTTCAGGTGAGGCTGATTTCAAGCAAGCCTGATTACAAGCGAGGCTGAATTAAAAAAGGAGCTGAATCACCATCTCAACCGGAGCTGTTGGGCTTTGTGTGTGAAGATCTCAAAGAGAAAAATGGAGAGAAAAGAGCACAGATCCGGTAAATGTCAGAGGAATGAACCTGAAGGCCTGGACATAGCGTTGAGGGATGAAGGCGTGAAGAAAGCGTTCAAAGATGCCGGATGCTGGAACTTTTGCAAAAAGCTACAAGGAGGACATGCACAGGTAAATAAGGAATTTGCGCTAAACTTCACTGGTTTAAATTCAAAGATAGCTATGCTAGAAGTACAGGTTTCTCCAAAAGTAATAGCCGCTGTAACAGAGATCCCAAGATGACGGGAAGAATGGTTTAAAAATTTTAAGTTTGATATGAATCCTTGTAAGGAGTTTCTAAAGGAGGCATATGTAAATGAAGACTTAACAAAAGCAGTGCCCAAAAATTATGTCAAGGAACATTATGCTCTTCTTCTCACCTGCATACAGAAATATTTGACCTGTGAAGGAAGGTACAATAAGGTCTATTCTTACCATTTTAAATTGCTCTTGCATTTCACCGGGAAAGTCTCCATAGACATTCCTTTCTATTTGTTTCGCAGTTTGAGTAAGATGTGTGATAAGGTGCAGCTGAGGAAAGAGGACTGTGAAACCTCTTTATTTCATCATGGTTTGATTAAGTTGCTAGTTTTAGATGGCCTCGAAAAGATAGGCAGAGAGTGGAATTCGTTTATTTTCATGGCCGGATTCCAAAGCAAGACTGGCCTTACTCCACAACCAACCAGAGAATTCACCATAGCTGGGCTTCAAAAGGAAGTAAGAGCTAAAAAGCAAACTAAGGCACAGCTAAGAAAACCAGTGAAGCCACTAATCATTCAAGAGCAACCTCAGAAATCAACAAAGGAAAAAACTCAGGGTAAGAAGATTGTACCCGAAACAAGCTGACCTGAAGCAGTCTCAAGGGTAAGGACAAGAAGCCAAATAAATAAGGAAAAAGGTAAAGCCATAGCTGTTGAATAGAGCCCAGTGTCTAAGGAAAGCTTGAATGATTTATTACAAGCCATTGAATTCGAGCAGTCTAAACCAGTTCAAATTGATTTGACATAGACACCGCAAGAAGGTAACAAGAAGTCTAAAGCCTCAAAAAGGCTTAAATTCGATGAGCCAGGTGAAGAATTTATTTTTAAACCCAGAAGACCTATTACAAGGAAGCAAGTAAAAGAAGCGCTACCAAGAACAGAGGAAACCGAGAAAGTTAGGCAAAAAGATACAAACAAAACAGTCATCACATCTCAAGGAGATTATATAGCAGCCATGAAGAGCCAAATAGAAGCAGCTGAAGATGAGATTAACAAACTGCAGAAAGCTGCTAGAGACCTGAAGGCACAGCTAGCCCAGTTACCTGATAAATGAATTTTCTTTCCAAGAAAGGTTTTGTTCCAAATTTTTGTCAAATTTGCTTAGTATTATTGTTTTGAAGACATGTAAATCCCTGCTACACATATGAAAAATCAAAGAGAGTTTTTGGCAATCAAATGTTTGGGTGATAAAAATCTCGGGTCAAAAAGCAAGTTGTTTCAAATAATTCAACAGTTTCGTAGCGCGATATGAAACTGTTGTAGGTGATGATTTTAACACAGACAGGCAGTTTTGTATTATGAACGGGAATTTTGAAAGAGAGACACCTAAAGGGTACGCAAGACATCAGATGGAGCTATAATAACCATTCAGACCAAGACAGGTGTACATTTAAAAGGTGAAATATTTTAACCCAGGTCTAAATTTTTGTTATAAAGCCCCTTTATCACCGTTCAAAAGGCATTTAATGATTTTCATACAAGGAACTTTTGCCTGCACACATGTCCATCAAATGCAGCCTACAACACATCAAAAACGTGGCAGTGTTGCATATCTTGGGTTATTAAAGGCTAGAAGACATGCTGTTATACAGTCGAACAATTTAAGGAAAAAGGAGCCGAGAAGCAAGGGACATCTCCTAATACTACTGGGCAGTTAAAGATTCAACATTCAAGGTCAATATGGAGTATTAAACATCCAGCTCATCCAAATCAAAAGAGGACCAGGTGTCAAAGAACAGGGAGAAGCCACTATTGCATGGAAAATGGAGTTAGAGTCATAGTTAATTTAGAACTCTTTAAAATTCCAGTCAGCACTTTATTGTATTTAATAGTTAGTTAAATAACTGATAGGTGTCATTAGAGATAGTTATCGAGTTATCGAATTCCCCTCATGCTGGAGGAGGAAACTCGAATTAGTTAGAATAAGGATTCTATATATAGCTGAGACAACAATGTAATGAGGGTTGGAAATTTTATAACAGAATACTGTTTTGGCTTATGTATAAACAAAGTTCAGTAATATAAGTTGGCTGTTTTTCTTCTCAGGATTCATGAAGGATTTCCATGTTCAGAATGTGTGATTTATTCTTTCCTTAATGTCTTTTACAGTTGCATAGATGTGTAATCACTCAGAATTCACTGATTGTTCTCTGATTTCCTGTATGCATTTATGAACTGTGGTTTTATATGAGTTTTGTTCTGAACATCTAAATGCTAAGTGCCCTGACTTCTATGTAAAGGCAGTGACATTGTTTACTGAAGTATGATTGACTCCATAGGCCCAATGGAAACTTATGTAATGTTTGTCCAACCTTTATATTTATCAATGTTATTCCGCAAGAGTTAGCCATCTTATTATTAGTCAAAATCAATAACCATTTGAGAGAGCCCTCTTAGGCTAAGGAGGCTAAGCCTTAGTCAAAAGATTGGTTTGAAATAGTTACTTAGAGTCAACCTGACCAGCAGCCTATCACGACTTGATTTTGAGATAACACTTTAGAAACTTTCAGATTCGTAGAAGTAGGGACAACTAGGGATCAGTTAGGGATAGGGAGAAAATATTAATGACCAGATGGAAGTAGGTCTCGAAAGGGGTACAATTTGGACAGAGATGATATAGTGAAGAGTGGTAGGCTCTTGGATACACCTAAGAGGAGAGATAACACTCATGGATTTTATTCTAGTTTTTCTTCTGCGAGACATCAGTACCATCACCGCCAGCATCCTTATAGGAGAAGTGAGAGGGGGTAATTTCCAAAGGAGTTTAAGAAATCCAAGCCTCCTAATTTTGATGGTGAGTTGACTAAGTCAGAAGATGCATAATCATCGTTGCTTGGGATAACTTTTTTTTTTGGATCACATGATTACTCTAATAATGTGAAAGCCAGATAGCTAGCTTTAGTATCAAAGGAAAAGCAAATATCTAGTGGGAAGATGTTAAGCATGTCAGAGGCATCACAGAAGAGGAACTGACTTTGGATTAGCTTGAAAAAATCTTAAGAAAGAAGTACATGTATGCGAGATATTATGATGGAAAGGCCAAGGAATTCTATTAGCTTGGGATGAGAAAGAAAAGATCCAAAGGTTCAATGGCAGACTGCCATTATCATTCGAAGATTGGATTGAGTTTGATGAGACTTAGTCTTTGGACGAAGTCATCAGAAAGTTGAAGAATTTTTATTAACAGTCAACGTGCAAGCCTAAGTTCAAGAGTGACTGAAAGGGTATTGATAAGACTAAAGGAAAATGCAATGAGAAGTGAGGAAGATCTCAGGATGTAGGTGAGAAGGAAAATATGGCTTCGTGTAAGAAGTTCAATCAACTAAGAGAGGATAGGGGTCTCATCCTATTGAGCAGTAGACTAAAGGCAATGGAAGAGAACCATTGTGGTGTTGAACTTGTAGTGGAGATCATTATAGAAAGGATTTCCCTTTGTATCAGAGTGACTCAGTGGAAGTGTGGTAGGACTCAAATCTACAATTCCCAGGAGGTGAAAACAGTGGGTGATGTAGGTCAGAGAATTCCCGGGATCTATGTAGTAGTGGATAACAAGCAGGAAGATCATCAAGAATCCATTATCGAGATGGAAGGTGGAACTAGAGGGAAAGTTATAGTCAGAACATTAATGCATTTTGTAGTAGAATAAGATCATGCTCTGAGACTAAGAAATAGAGTAAGTTAAAGTGCACGAAAGCACTTTGGGGTCAAGGAAGCTACATGGAATATGGTTGATTCGATGTGGGCATAATAGTTGGTTTCCAAGTATATCTGGATTGATCAATGGAATGGAATCCCTTGAGAGATGATACGATCATGTGCTAAATTGTAGGGAAGTATGCTAGATACAATAGGGAAAGGTAATAGGTATATTATTATATTTATTAATGCACTAACAATTGTGTGTTTATGGAAATATGTTGTAGGGAATTGCATGGAAAAAGATACTACCATAGATCTTGAAAAAGGCTCGGGATGAGATTTTATTCAATAAATCTTAGAAGCATTGGGAAACCATGGGGGTTGCGTCATGGTGTACATTGAAAGTTTTGTGCTTTAGCTGTTTTGTGATTTGTTGTGCTTGATTTGAGGTTTTGACTATGACTAGTGCACGACCATGCTAATTTGTTTATGGTGTTATATTTTTTTGTGTTGGAAATAATACTGAGAGGGGGGAAATTAGTATTATCATATCTATAATTTTATTTCCCAAACATATTTGTATACGCTACTTCAGTGAAGTGAACTAGTGTGTACATGCGGCTGTACTAAAAGCAACCAATGTATATGCAAAGAACTTTTGGTTTAGACAAATTATCATGTATTGAGCTTAAATCAGTATATCAAAGATTTAATAGATAGTGCAATAAAATAAAAATAAAGCATCAAACATAAGCAACACACATGAACACCAAGATATAATGTGGAAACCCAATGTGGGTAAAAACCACCTACTGCTGTCATCTATGTCTTCTTTTAATAATAAGAAAATATGTTTACAATCTTGTACTGGTGCAAACTCATACCAGTACATAGGCACCCACCTATAGAAGGCTACAACCTTCTCTCGTTCTCCAGCTACTACTGAAAGGGATCTACAACCCCCTAGCTCTTGTACTAGCCAATATGTTTACTAGTACATAGGTGCCAGCCTACAGAAAACTCCACTCTTCCACTAGGGACCACGTTTCATGAATTTTCAAACTAGATACTCCTGGAACACAAAACCACAATATGAAGCCCACATTTCATCCAATTTTCATACTGGACCCATCAACAACATTGAAACTCAGAAAATCATAACTACAATACAACCGTCAAATACATCTACATCAACCAATCACTGAAACTTAATCATCACTTTCTGAATCAACCACCACTGAATCAATCAATCACTGACAACCCATCATCACTGAAGCAAATCACAATCAATCAATTTGATCATTCAGAACACTGTTACCAGAATATAGTCACCATAGCACAAAGAAGAACCTAGAACTCTGCAACAACGAATAGAAACAATTGAAACTTTACAAATCATGCTTCATAAGGTATATGCTACTTCCATGTGTCGAACTAGCATGTATACGTACTTTTACCTAAAGGGAACCAGTGTACAGATCTGCAAATTCTAATTTATGATGTATGTTCTACTTTGATATGCTAACTAGCGTGTATACGCTCTTTTACTGTAGCAAACCTACATAGAGATCTGTAAATGCTAGTTTAAAACATCACAACTATTCCAAACTTCAGTCATATCTATATCATCATATTTACAAAATAAAGCACGCATCAGTATCTAGATCTAGACTATTCAAGATCAAACCACATAATGATAATACTTTTAAGCGTTTATGATCCTGGTCCATCAACCTTCATCAACCATATAGGTGCCTCTTTAGATCAGATCAAGCAAACCATCAGAAGCTCATTAACCTACATATATGATCCAACACCTCATAATATATTCAAAATGCTTGCACCCTTGGCCTAATGATCTTCTCCTCCTTATATGCTTTTATGCCTTTCTCAATATCATGGACCAAAACTACTTAGGACCAATACCTTGGACCAAAAACTTTGCTTTTCCAAGATATACACGCTTTTCCTTCTGTGAAAGTGCATGTGTACGTATATGCTCCTTTTGTTTAGTAAACCTTCATGTATACACAACTTGGATAAGGTGAACCTGTGTAAACCTCTCTTTCTTCATCCTTTGTAGTCTAATATGTAATTCTTTGACATGTTGCACCGTGAGTTTTCATCTGAGTGAGTTTCCATTAAGGACAACACCTGTATCATAATGCCAACAATCTCCCCTTTTAGACTTCATGGAAGCAACAACACTAAGACACTCTCCCCCTTTGACATCAAGGATAAAGGGTACACCAATATATTCTCTCCTTTTGACATACATTATGTTGTTCATGCTCCACCTGAGTACATGCTGAATTCTCTGATTGAGCTCCCTGTTTGTACATGCTGAGTGTTGAGCTATGGAAAAGGTACGAATTTTCCATTTATTTCATCATCCTCTCCTTTAATTATATCCCCTTTATATTCTAAAGATATTCATATATCAAGGGATTATAGTAAAAACTAGGGAACTATTTATTATTGCAATTTAGCTAATGATTCTCTTTTCTCATGCAGGAAAAAGATGAAATGGGAAAACTTCCATTCCCTACTCGAGAGAAGGAAAAAGACAAAGTAGAGTAACTGTTGTTCCCTCACCAGGAAGTATTGTACATGCATCAAGCCAAGGATGGAGCACGTAGTTATGTATAAGGACAGAGAAGATCATAGCATTAGCGCAAAAGACAAAGAGCTAACTAAAGATGGAAGATTGAGCGGATCTCTAAGGATCTCTTAATCTTGAGGGGTCACTATTACTATTCTATCTGCTGTTACTATTTTATCCACCTGGCCATATAGTGGTTGTAAAGAAAGGGGGAGATTATTTAGAAATTACTTTTGTATTTTTACTTTAATCATCGACTCTTGTTGTTGAAACAAAGTACGAAATAGTTGTAATCATTTTACATATGATTAGTATATAATAATGCTATTGTTCCTTCTTTCATACTGAAGTAATCAGGTGGTGTTCACTAGCAGCTAAGGGCCCGACCCTGGTGGATTCACTTGTTATTCTTGTATCATTATTTAACTATTTTTGCTGTGTGATGGTTTGGTTTCATTTCTATCTATTATAGTCACATCGATTTATTGTTTTGTTAAAGAATTTGTCTATTTTATATGCTGTAATTGAATTATGTTGCTATTCATTTCCCTCATAACAAGATCCCTGTTTTTTGCAAGTATATTGTTGTGCTATTCATTTCACTTACAGAGCTTCACTGTTCATTTCAGTAACTTAGCTTTGTTGTTCATTGCAGTTACATAAGTTTTGTTGTTCATTTCTATTATATAGCATTGCTGCTCATTTACTTTCTGCAATCATTTAGTTTTGCCTTTTAGCATTCTTACAGTTAGCATAATTATCTCATTTCGATCAGTTGCAGTAGCATTGTTGATTTAATTCATTGCCATTTCCAATTGTTATTTGGTGTGGTGTGTGTGAGATCAACAATTGTAAAGAAAATTGGCTACTACTATCAAAGCTCTTAGATTGAGGATCTTATTTATGCTTGATTTAGTTTACATCAGTTAAACAAGGAATGAGTTATTGTTACTGTATCCTTGACTGATAATTGTTGTTACTTTTTCGAATAAATGATTTACTTTCAGAGCATTGAGTTTCTTTTAATTGCAAGTGAGTTTTATTTAAAGCATCTATTTGCTCTTGTATTTTGAAAGCACTATACTGCAATTTAGAACATTACTCTTGAGTAAATAGCCACCGGAAACTGTGTACACTCTTGAAATAGAAAATCTTGCCTGGATTGATAACTAATGTGAAGATAATTAGGAGTTAAAAAGACATCTTTTATACCTCAACATTTTGGCGCCGTTGTTGGGGAGAGTGCAACCATTTCTAAAGAGTATTGTGCATCTGATGGGTGCTTGTTAGGAAAAAGTTGGGTATTAAAAATGGAAGGTAAGAACCTGCGTATGGAGCATGTAAAATCCTTGCTCCCTCTCCTGCTTTCTAGTAGGATTGTTAAAGAACTTAGGGTAGAATATTTGAGTTGTGTGAATGAATAAGAAGGAAAAACTTGAAAATAATCCAAAACCACTACCCAAACCTGACAAAGCTAAGGGACCAGTGACCCTTGGTCGATCAACCTTCATAGATGATATGATTAAGAAAGCCGAATCTCAGCCATCAGTAGGCCCTAGAGAAGTTGCTTCTAGACAATCTACTGGCTTCCTTCGGGCCACAGAGTAACCATCTGTATCCTTTGCTGAGGTGCACAACAAAATAGAAGAAATCGAGCAAGATTTTCAAGAAATTGCAAATTCTCGCCCAATTTCTTTACAAGAAGGGAATTCTAGTAATCTCCGTGAAGGAGGAGGAGAAACAGGGGAAACAGAAGAGCCAAGATCCCCTCTCAAAATAATTCAAACACTCAGTAGCCCAGATAAGGGGAGTGTTGTTAAGTTTATCCAAAACAAAGTAGGAGAACCAGAGGAGCCAAGATCCCCCCAGGTAGTAGTTCAACAAGGAACACTCATTATCCTAGACTAGGGAAGTGCTGTTAAGCTCATTCCTATTCCTTCTAGTCATCTTAGTAATAATGCTCTAGAAATCCTAGAAGGGTATTGGCACATATTTGATCAAATGGCCTAGAACTAGCAAACACCTCAAACCTACACACTGCAATATCCCATCGTAGACATCGTAGTTAATGTAACTATGAAAGCCATTCCTCTCTAGAATATTTCTACCTTCCATGGCCTAACATTAGAGGATCTAGATGCATTTCTGTTTGAGTTTGATGTATTATGTCAGGGGTATGACTATACCACTGATCCCCAAAAAATAAAATTATTTCCCTCCACATTAAAAGGAGCAGCTTTACGATGGTTTATGGGGTTAGGTGGGGGCATTATAAACAACTGGGATTAGATGAAAAATACTTTTCTAAATAAATATCAGGACTATTGCAGATCCAAAGAATTAAAGGATGAGATATTTCAAATGATAGCAAGACCTAGTGAAATACTGGAGGAATATGTAGAACGCTTTCAATACAATCTCCAGATATCTCCTTATGCATCTTTACCCTTGCCTGACAACGTGTTAAAAACTACACTAATTAGAGGGATGAAAGAACAATGGACTGAAACATTAAACATTATGGGTAAAGGTGATATATATCAGGAAAAATTTGCTGACATCATTGATTTGTGTATCAGGAGTTCAAGAGGCAGAACAAGACTGAAGCCAGCAGAACGTGACATGATCACAAGGGATAACAAGATCTCTAATGGAGGTATAACCCGCGCAGATATTGGCAATCTTCTAGAAGATTTCAAAACGATATTCTAGGGACTCTGACAATGCAGTTGGACATTATGCAAGCTAAACAAAAGTAAGCAGAAGAAGAACAAAATTTGGCGATATTCTACCCTAGATGCAGAAAGAAACATAGCCACAAAGAGTGCCCGCTGGATACGGTCAAAATCTGTGCTATTTGTACGAAAGATCACATCACATAAACCCATCACTGCTAGGACTGAAATCAGTCTACAAAGAAGCAGAAGAAGAAATAGAACTCGTTTACCTACTAAATCAGTGCCGCCAGTGGCAGTCACGCCAAACAGGTATGCCCATTGATCGATACTCTTCTTTTCAGCCTCCTCAGTGTAATGCTTAGCATTATAATGGAATGTGGCAGAATCAACCACCTTTCTCCTGCTAGTCATAGCAACCATTCCCCATATCACCATGTCCAAGTCAAACAAATCAAACCAATTGGCTGAACTTTCCTTACTATCCACCATTTTGGCAAAATAATGCATATTTAACACAATGGTCACCCTCCACCTCGTAGAGTCAAAACTGGCACTCGAATTGGAAAAGACCTATAAATCAGCGAGGTAGAATGATCCCTCTCCCTCAACCCACACTGCTAGCACCTTATACTTTTCAACAAAACCCCTAGACCAACTTAAGACCGCAGCTCCAGCCCAACCCAACCCGAACCCCAATAATAGACCGGTTCAATCTGTGCAAATATTTGAAGGACCAGAACTAGAAATCGAGTTAAGGAGTGCAATGACCTTCAATTAAGATCTGGGCGTATAATAGAATCATAGGGAGCAGGGAAAATTTTAAGAACCCCCCCTAAATTTACATGTATAATAAATGGGCGAATCTCCATGGTATATAGGAAAAATGGAAGGCGATTTTATCAATAATATGATATGTATATATAATTTTTTGGCGAATCTCTCACCCGGCATGGCGAATATTTTACTCAATTATAAAATCTTGTGTTTATTGAATACACAAATGAAATCATTGCATTTCTTTAAAATATCTTTTGAAATCAAAATTACCGAAATTACATATCGATAATCTAGTGGGTGTAAGATAAAATTCACCCGTGCCATTCACAGAAAGCATGAGAAAAAACCTAATACTATATATAAAACCAAGAAAATTCAAATTCATCACTTCTATGTTCCTGTTTGCAATTAGAAAAATTACCCAAATTACAATCTGTTTACTCCATTTCTAGGGACCTCGTAACC
>APFE030340764.1:125615-212413 GCA_000404065.3 Pinus taeda
ACCATACCTCCACTTTACTTATATTTTTATTTGTTTACACCCTTGCATGTATATAAGGTGACTTATGGAGTAAATATAAAAAATGCTTTATTTATTTACCGTACCTCTCATTTATTTATATTTTTATTAATTTACCATACCTCTTTTATAAATATGGTATTTGGGCCTTTGGCCCATAGGATTCACTTAAATAAAACCTATTCTTGAAAATGGGCGAATGGATTCACTTAAATAAAACTTATTCTTGAAAATGGGCGAATGGAAGGTTGTAACTCCTAATTTCAAGGGCTAAATTTACCTTTTTTACCCTCTCCCTTAAAATAAGGTGGGCTATTTGAGGCGATTTGTAAAAAAGTACTATGATACAAAATATTCGCCCACTAAAAGTTTAAAACCCCTTAATTTCCCCAAAGGGCGAACATTCACCCTTAAAATCACCCCTAAGAGGGAGACAAAAATGTTCAAACTGAAAATCTATTACCTATAGAACAAACACTACAAGAAGAGAATATGCCTAGATAGAAACTCATGAACAAGTAACTGCCTCATTTCCACCATTCCCAGAATCACTGATCATACCTCGCCCAATAGAACATCCTGATTTTATTCTTCTAGGAGAACTAAAGAATTTGTGTATAAAAATTCCACTCCTCCAGACTATTCAAGACATCTTGATTTATGCAAAAACTATCAAAGAATTATGTATGAAAAAGCCAAAGAGGAAAATAACAACAAATCGAATTGTCCATGTAGTCGGTACCCTATCTAACTTACTATTAGGAAGAGAAGCACTTGTAAAATATGAGACCCAGGAAATCCTATAGTCACAGTGCAAATCAATGGATGCTCCTTCCCCAATGCCTTATTTGGTTTAGGAGATGCAATCAATATTCTTACAACGAAAACTTGTCAAAAACTTAGCATTACATCATTAGACCCAACCACAACCTTATTAGAGTTGGCTGACCGATCAGTTGTCAGACCAGAAGGCACATTACATAATGTAATGGTGTCTGTAGACCCTTGGGAATACCCTGCAAACTTTCTAATCATCAATCCTAGAAACTGACTGGATGGACACCCCTTAATTCTAGGTAGACCTTGGCTAGCAATTGTTGATGCTTACATTGGTTGTCGACAAGACAACATGACTATAGCAAGAGGAAGCAATGTAAAGAATTTAGCCTTATATCCTCTAGCCAATCGAAGTTTAACAATAATCAAAAAAAAAAAACAACCTGTATCATACCTAACTGAAAAAATTAGACCACCACTAACCATAGAACATGCCCTCGAATTTAAAAACCAAACAGAGGACGACATCATTAATAGCTTCATTAACCAACCAAAAACTAGATCCCATCTAAAATGTCACATAATTGAAGCAGAATTCGATAATGAAGTAGAAGAAGATCCCATAAAAGGTACTCATGATCAATCAACACCAACCACCTCTATTTATAATAGCAAAACCATAGAAATTGAGCTAGGAAAAACTTTGAACATTAACAAAAACCTCACTCCTGAACAAAAAGAAAAGCTGGTTCAACTCCTGAGAAAATAGAAAGAAGCCTTTGCATGGGATTACCTGGACATCAAAGGAATTGATCCCCAGTTGTGTATGCACCACGTCTATACAGAAAATGATGCTAGACCCATTCTCCAACCCCAACGGAGATTAAATCCTTATCTTAAGGATATTGTAGAAGTTGAATTGCAAAAACTTGTAGATGTAAACTTTACCTACCCAATATCTGACAGCAAGTGGGTCTCTCCATTAGTAGTGGTGCTGAAAAAGAATGGAAAGTGGCGGATATGTGTTGACTATAGAGCACTGAATAAAGCAACCCAGGAAGACCACTTTCCCCTTCCATTCATTGATAAGGTCTTGGACACTTTAGCAGGAAAGAAATTCTTTTCTTTCCTAGATGGCTTCAGTGGATACAATTAGATCTAGATTGCCCCTGAAGTTCAGGATAAAACTACCTTTACCTGTCCTTGGGGAACATTTTCTTACAAGGTCTTACCCTTTGGGCTATGCAATGCACCTACCACATTTCAGAGGGTTGCACTCAACATTTTTTCAGATTTAATAAATGAAGGGCTCGAAGTATATATGGATGAATTCACACCTTATGGAGATGACTTTGAGCCAACATTACAAACATTAGAAAAAGTGCTGCAAAGATGCATTGCCACCAGGCTTAGTTTTAGCCATGAAAAGTGTCATATGATGCTCACCAAGGGACTCATCTTAGGTCATTAAATCTCAACAACTGGAATACAGGTAGATCCAAATAAAATTCAGATAATATTGTTAATACCTACCCCTACCACACAAACAGAGGTACATAGTTTTTTGGGATTTTCTGGTTATTATAGAAGATTTATAAAGTAATTTTCTCAGATTGTTGCACCTTTATATGCAATAACAGGAAATATTGATTTCATTTGGATAGATAAGTGTGACCAAGCTTTTGAGGATCTAAAAAAGCTTGTATCAACAACCCCAGTGCTAAGGGGCCCAAACTGGGATTTTCCATTCTAGATTTCATCTGATGCTTCAGATACAACAATCAGAGTAGTTCTTGGACAGGAAGAAGATAAAAAGCCATATGCAATATATTTTATCAACAAAAATCTATCTCCTGCTGAATTAAACTATATTGTAACTGAAAAAGAATATTTAGCTGTAATATATGCTGTAAATAAATTTAGACATTATATAATTGGATATATATCCTGTAGTTTTATATACAGATCATTCTGCCATTAAGTGTTTAGCAAATAAACCCGTTACAAATGGAAGAGTGGCAAGATGGTTGATTCTCTTGCAGGAATTTGACCTCACAATTAAGGATCGACTTGGAAGATAAAACCCTGTAGATGATTTTCTCTCACGAATGCCAAAGCTAGCGGACACAACAGTAGTTGAGGATCAATTTCCTGATGAAAATTTATTTGCTGTTACTGTCAAAATGCCATGGTATGCCGATGTTGCAAATTACTTGGCAGTGGGAAAATTACCCAAGCACCTAATGCCTAATGAAAGAAAACAAATAGTGCAGCGCAATACCCGATTCTCTTGGATTTTGGACTACTTATTCCAGACAAGGGCAGATATACATGATTAGTCCTAGAAATGGGTAATTATATGGGCTCATTCAGCCTCTTATTTTGACTTAATCCACCATTCTCACTAGTTTGTTGCATGTTTATGAATATATTTATGCTAATAGAGTGAATTGGGTTAGTCACTTTGCCATGTAGTCTAATGAATGTTTTATGTAGATTTTTTGGACAATTTTGGACAAAGTCAAGGAATTTATGAGCAAATGGTAGCCAAAACTCGAGGAAAACAGGGAAGAGGATTTGTAGGGGGGGTGTCTCCTTCATTTATGACCTCTTCCATCGAATCCTCCATCAGAAACTGTGAGTACAAAGGTCCACATTGATGATTCCAAGGGGCAGTTGAGCAAGTAAAGTAGGACTGTTGTTTATCTTCAGTTCTAGGAAGCTGAGTTCCTTGATTCTAGGAGGACTGTTGGAGGTCCCCATTTGTATAAAAAATGAGGCTTAGAGCCTCAGTAGGCTAGCCAGTTATTAGTAGATTTTTGCACTTTTGTGCAGCATTGTGTTCAACTTATTTTCGAGTTCCTTTTTGAGAAAAATTTATGTAATGTAACTGCTATTTTTTATAATGAAGATGAAACAATTTTTGAGCCAGCATTGATCTCTTTCAGAGGGTTGAAGCTCTTGGGTAAGGGTCCAACCCAAGTTTCCCAACACCTCCTACTGTGTAGTTATATGTTTTTGCTTCAATTCATGAGTTAATTTTTGTTGCACAGATTTATTTTACTTTGTTAGATTAGGTTGCTTTTGATGGTTAGTATAATTGTTTTCGTTTCAAGTTGCTTAAGCAAGTTACTACAATGAAAAAACAAGATTCAAAAAGGCCAACAACAGGCCTTGATCTCCTTTCTCCCTTCTTGGGACTATGATTTGAGGTCAAGGCACTAATGCTGCCACCAAAAACACAACTTTTGCTCTTCCATGCAACTGCTAGTGTGATAACTTGATTTGGGAAAGTTGATATTAGTTTAGATTCAGTTGCTTAGATAATTTCCTGTTCTTTTCCCATAGATCTCTCTTCATGCCTTTCTTTTCATTGGTTATTGTTCAACATTCCTGTTTGTAGGTCAGAAATTAGGTCAAGCTAGACAAAGTTCTATTTTCATGGTATAGTTAGTTATTTCTTTAGTCAGTTTTGATAAATAAATTTGCAGATCTCTTGCAGGACATCTCAGGTCACCACCATAGAACAGCCAGCACCAACCCCCCTCTAACAAATTTCCCAACTCATTCGCAACATTTCGCTAATTTTCCCTAATTTCTACGTTTTTTCCATAAAGTTGCTTTCTTGCCATTTGAACAAATCTGTTAGGGTCCCACCCTAACCCCCTTATTTATGTAGTAGGATCGATTCATATTTATAGTTAAGTAAAGAGTCAATAAACCCCATATTAATAATTGTAAGTGGTTAACCCGCATTTAATGACGGGACCACAGTTAGTTGCAAATGGGCCATGGTATTAGATAGATGGTATTAATAAGAACCATGGTATTGCTCCATGGTATTGCATGTATGAGTCAGATATAAAGGATAGAGACTCCCTGCGAGGAGCATCGTGTCTTATTTTGTAATTGAGCTCTACTCTATTGGAGGTTGCTCCCTCGAAGAGGCAAGTGAACATTACTTTCTGAATAATAAAATACCTGCTATTATTTCTCATTGTTCTATGTTCTGGGTATATTTCTGCGCATATTTGGTATTCTTGTATCGTCTTGCAAGTTAAGAGCATAACAAGTGGTATCAGAGGGCTTTCCAGGGCTGGTGGGATCTCCATTTTTAGCAATTTTTTTTTTTGGCTAGAGACGTGTTCCAACGTCTTTAAACCACGGGATTTGTCATTGAGCGCATAAACCTGCAGATTTGGGGAGGCATTCATGCAGGAAATACAAGAGGTGGTCACGCTTGTTGGACTCCCTTGTAACCCCTATGGGTACCCCTTCGAGTAGCAGTGCATTAGACAGAACCACGCATGGACTGTCTTCCAAGTACGCTCTGGTATATCAGAAGCCCCCTAGCTCCGTTGAAACCTCTCCATAGATAAAATGTCGGCCGTCTTGCTACTATAGTACACCGAGAATAGAACTCAGAGAGATTACTCGCCCGTACGATAGGGTAGTCGGGTTGTACGGCTAAGGGTACAGTTGATCCTCCTTGGATAGTGCCTTGAAAAATTGGGCCGAGTACTATTGTCAGACCCTTATGTATATTGCGATTTGTAGCACCTGACACTACTCGAAACCATTTTCCCCTTTTCTATCTCTGGATCACGCATAATATCTCCCAGATCAGATCTCGCAAGTGGGGTTTGCAGCAGCAGCAACAATCTGTCCTGCAACTTAGATTTAACAAAATACCCATTCAGATCTATTAGATCCATTAGATCCACAGCAGCAATCTGTTCTGCCACTCAGATCTATCCGATTAGCCATTCAGATCTCTTAGATCCACCAGAGCCACCATCCAGATCTGAGTAGTTGTGTGGGTTCCTATACAGGGGAGTGATTTTCGCAGGGCTTTTGGCAGCATTGACATTTTGGGGATTCGACTACTGCAGTATTCCTAAGCAAGGATTAAAAGTCTGAGACCCCCCGGGGTTCTTATTGGTGATCTAGCCCATAAGAATTAGGACGATGAGCTGAGCAAGGTGGTACCATTCAATTTTTAGTGCAAAAAAAAAAAATTCGGGCGGTCCCAAATTTCAAGTACATCAGATCGGTGCATGGTAGAAACTAGAGCTCAAGCTATGGCTAATGAGAAGATCGACAAACTTGAACAATCCTTGAAATAACTCCAAGATTAGCTGACGACAATAACTAACGCACTCTCTAAGGGCAAGGTGGAAGCCTGCGAGGAGGCATATATTGGCAATGAACACAGTGAGGGTGAGTCTAGCCACTCTCTTCACCTCTGGGGCACCCACCAACAATCCCGTTTGTGACCACCCAAGCTGGAATGCATAAATTTGATGGTTCTCACTCGACAGCATGGGTAGCACAAATGGAGCAGTATTTCAATCTGAATTACATCTTAGATAATGAGACTCAGCTTATGGTGGGGAGCATGTACTTAGACAATGAAAGATGGCAATGGTGGCAATGGCATCAACGTTGCAATGGAAGGCCCTTGACTTGGGACACCTTAAAAAAAGCTCTTATATAGCACTTTAACCATGACTCTGCTTTTTTGGGTCGTCTCACTAAGAGCCGATAGACTGGCACAGTGGATGAATATATTACATCCTTTGAAGCCTTAGCTTTCCGCACTATGGGTCTCTAAGATGTGTTCTACATGGAATGTTTTATTAGTGGTCTTAAAGAGGCCATACAAGCTCACGTTCGACTGCACCATCCTCCCACATGGTTGGAGGCTTGCAAGATAGCTCAGAAAGTTGAACATGCGTTAGCGGCCCAGTCCTATCGCCCAAATTTCACTGCCAAGGGTCGCCCCCCACAGGCTCATAGCACTACTCAAACACTTAAGGTTCAAAAGGTGTCACCTGCAGAATGGCAGAAAGAAGAAAGCAGGGATTATGTTACTACTGTGATGAAAAATACTCCCCAGGTAATAAATGCAAGGAGCCCAAATTATTTCAAATTGATGCTACTGATTACAACTCATCGGAGGAAGCCCCATCACTTGAGGAACCTGAGGAGGAAGAAGAGGAAAACCAGAAGGGCAATGTCCCTGACGAACCAGTTATTTTGCTGCATGCTTTGGCAGGAATTTCTTCACCTCAAACTCTCAAAATAAGAGGTTTTATTAAGCACCACCCAGTAGTATTCTTGATTGATAGTGGCAGCACACATAATTTTATCCATCAAAGAGTCGCGAAAGCAGTGCATTGTTTTGTACGAGCAGTTTCTAACTTCCAAGTCCAAATTGTGGATGGGGGAACAATGAAATGTGAAGGTCACTGTGAAAATGTCAAACTTCAAATGGGGGATTATCATTTGAAGACCCACATGTTTTCCATACACATGGGAGGGTGCAACATTGTCCTTGGTGCTGAATGGCTTCGCACACTTGGGCCAATCACAATGGATTTCCAGGAGTTCTATATGAGCTTTAAGTAGAACAACTCCACACACCCTCCACGGAGTCTAAGCAGGAGCTCCCTCTATCATCAGCTCACATAGAATGGAAAATTTGTTAAAAAAGGGCCATCATGGAGTTATAGCTCAATTTAATGCCATCCAAGCCATCGAACCCAATTCTCTTCCAATTCATCCTGAGATGCAACAGATTTTAAATAACCATCTCCTAGTCTTTGACAAGCCTCATGAGCTTCCACCCTTGAGAGCGAAACATGATCATAGCATCACTTTGGTCCCAGGAGCCTAGCCACCAAATGTGCACCCATATAGATATCCGTTTGCCCAAAATAATGAAATAGAAAAAATAATCAAGGAACGTTTGGAAGCAGGACCCATTCGTCCCAACATTAGTCCTTATTCATCACCGGTGGTCATGGTGCTCAAGAAAGATGGGGAATGGTGTATGTGTCTATACTTCAGGGCCCTCAATAAGTTGACATGAAAAGATAAATTTCCCATCCCTGTTGTTGATGATTTGCTGGATAAACTAAATGGGGCTCAATTCTTCACCAAGCTAGATCTTCGCTCAGGCTACCACCAAATTCGCATGAAAGAAGTCGACATTCCAAAGACTGCTTTCAGAACTCATGAAGGCCATTATGAGTTCTTGGTCATGCCATTTGGTCTTTGAAATGCCCCATATACTTTTTAGAGCCTTATGAACCACCTCCTCAAACCGTATCTCAGAAAATTTGTCCTTGTTTTCTTCGATGACATCCTCATCTACAGTTGCACTTGGGCTGCACATCTTCAGCATGTAGATCTGCTCTTGCAAATGTTCCACAAGCATAAGTTATTTGTTAAGGTGTCCACGTGTTCTTTTGGCATGGAAAAAGTTGAGTATTTGGGCCACATTGTGGGGTGAAGGTGTCAGGGTGGACCCCAAAAAGATCCAGGCAATGCAGGATTGGCCTCAACTTAAGACCTTGAAGAGCTTGAGAGGATTTTTCAGTCTCACGGGCTGCTATCGCAAATTTGTCCGCAATTATGGTCGCATTGCGAAACCCCTCACTCAACTCCTCAAGAAAAATTCATTCCTCTGGAATGATGAAGCACAACAGGCCTTTACAGCTCTCAAAAATGCCATGTGTTCCACTCCAATCTTAGCACTACCTGACTTCACCAAATCTTTTGTCATTGAATGTGATGCTTCGGGTACAGGTATTGGGGTGGTCTTAATGCAGGAAGGTCAACCCTTGGCCTTCACAAGCCAACAACTAAGTGGGAAGAATCTGGGACAATCTAGATATGAGAAGGAAATGATGGCCATCTTACATGCAGTAGATACCTGGCGACCTTACTTATTGGGGAAACTTTTCCAAATCCGCACAGACCATCACAGTCTTAAATATTTTTTGGAGCAACGCTTATCCTCACCACAACAAAATAAATGGCTCGTCAAAATGCTAGGATATGATTATGAGATCATTTACAAGAAATGGTGCAAAAATATTGTAGCAGATGCATTATCTCGCCAATTTGAGGAGGAAAGTACCCTGCTCGCAATTTCCCTCCCCATTCCAAAATGGATTGAAGAGGCTCGCAGGGAATGGTTTTCACATCCCTGGCTCTCCCAACTCATTACTCAATTGCAGGCGAATCCAAATTCCACCAAGGGCTACATGTGGCAGGATGAGATTCTTAGCTATAAGGATAGAGTCGCAATATCACCAACATCCACCCTCAAAAGCCGCATTTTGGCGGAGTTTCACTCATCCTCCACTACAAGACATTTAGGCTTTCAGAAGACGTATGCTTGCACTAGAACATCATTTTTTTGGATAGGCATGAAAACATACATTCTTACTTTTGTAGCGGAATGCGATGTCTGTCAGCACCAAAAAGGGGAGACAATTAAAGCACCAGGCACATTACAACCATTTCCCATCCTGACATTAATATGGACAGACGATTCTATGGATTTCATTACACGTCTTCCAAAGTCAGGAAACAAGTCAATCATCATGGTGGTTGTGGACTGACTTTCTAAGTATGCTCATTTTTGCGCCCTACCCCACCCTTTTACACTGACTTTGGACGCTCAATATTTCATGGATCAAATCTTCAAATTGCATGGCATGCCCACTTCTATCATGTCTGATCATGACCCGATCTTCACCAATAATTTTTGGCAGGAACTCTTCAGGCTACAAGGTACCCAACTAAAACTCAGTACTTCCTATCATCCACAAACGGATGGTCAAACTGAAGCAGTCAACAAATGTATGGAAACCTACCTTAGGTGTTTCACTTTTGAAAAGCAACATCTTTGGGTACAGTGGTTACCTCTAGCTGAATGGTGGTATAACACCAACTATCATGCCACCACCAAAGTGACTCCCTATGAAGCAGTTTATGGTCAACTCCCTCCTTCCCCTACTTCTTATATCAAGGGGTGCTCAAAGGTACAAGTAGTGGATTGACTCCTACAGAACCACACAACCGTGCTCGCCCATCTTAGAGAGAATCTTCATCAAGCTCGAAACCGCATGAAGCAACAGGTAGATTAGCATCACTCAGAATGCCAATTTCAAGAAGGGGATCAGGTATTATTGAGGTTGCAACCATATAAGCAAACATCACTCAAAGACAAGGGTTTTCAGAAACTATCTCCAAAATTCTACGGAATGTATCGAGTCCTTCAACGCATTGGAGAAGTGGCCTACAAGCTAGCTTTTCCACCCACTGCAAAAATCCATCCAGTTTTCCATGTCTCATGCTTCAAGAAAGTGATTGGGAACAATTGCAGAATTCAAACCAGTCTACCTAAATTGGATAAAGAAGGGTCAATATGGCTCCAACCTGAACAGGTCCTCGATGCACGAGAACAACACTTGCATGGCCGCATGATCAAGGAAGTCCTTGTTAAGTGGAAAGACACCTCTCCGGAAGATACAACCTGGGAACCAACCACTATTCTTCAATAGTTTTTTTAGCTTTAGCCTTGAGGACAAGGCTATTATTAAGGGGGAGGGCATGTTAGGGTCCCACCCTAACCCCCTTATTTATGTAGTAGGATCGATTCATAGTTATAGTTAAGTAAAGAGTCAATAAAGCCCATATTAATAATTGTAAGTGGTTAACCTGCATTTAATGACGGGACCACAGTTAGTTGCAAATGGGCCATGGTATTAGATAGATGGTATTAATAAGAACCATTGTATTGCTCCATGGTATTGCATGAATGAGTCATATATAAAGGATAGAGACTCTGTGCGAGGAGCATCGTGTCTTATTTTGTAATCGAGCTCTGCTCTATTGGAGGTTTCCCTCTCGAAGAGGAAAGTGAACATTACTTTATGAATAATAAAATACTTGTTTTTATTTCTCACTGTCCTATGTTCTGGGTATATTTCTGCGCATATTTGGTATTCTTGTATCGTCTTTCAGGTTAAGAGCATAACAAAATCCAACCATCACATTCATTCTTGATCTTCCTTGACAAGTTCTAGACACCTCAAAACCTTCATCTAGCCTTCACTTCCCCTTTCCTATCATTTTTCCACCTTCAAAACTCCAAAAATAGCTCTCGGCCTCCTCCTGTAGATCCCCTGTAGCCTCCTGTAGAATTTTCTATGAGTGATTTTTCGAAGTTTGATCGATATGGAAGTCTCTAGAAGGGTACTAGGGGCTTCTTAGGACCTCTCCACAGCTTCCTCTACCTCTGCGACAACCAAATCCATCTTCCTTTGCCCCCAAACCTTTGCACAATCACAACGAGACAAATCACAAGCATAATAATTTCACATAAAAACCCTCAAAAGCACAAAAATATGTTTTCTTCTCATTTCTTTTCAGAAGTAGCTTGAATAAATGCAATTTTCCTTTTCAGTAGTGAATGGCATTCATTTCTTCAGTTTTCGTCTCTTTTTTTGCAAAAGTAGGGTTAATAGGTAAATTAGGGTTTGCTAAGGTTTGTGTTACATTTCATCTCTTCTTCTCTTTTTGCAAACGGATAAGCCCCTGTATAGTTAGTTTTCTTTCATCATAGTCAAAGCTTCTTTTGAGAACTCATAGAAGTTGGCTTAAGATCCTAGTGAACTTGTGCCAACTGATTAAGTGACAGCCTGCAGTAAGAGCTAGTACTTGTGCATATAGCACTGTCACTTCCAAGTTTGTTATGAACTACCGAGTTGATAAAAGTAAAGTAGGAAGCCCCAAGAGTTGCAACATTATTGCTGTAATACTAGTGCTCACCAATTTTTAGAATCGTTGCTGGGGAAGCATCAGAGTATTTTGTGATTACTGATTTTCTTCTATTTTCTACCACAACATTCTGCCAAGTAGTTTATTTCAGCGAAAGTAGAGTAGTTTTTTCATTTCGATTTTGCAAAAGTAGATTAGGTATTTCCTGCTTTCATTTCAATTTTGCAATTTTATTTCAGCAAGCGTAGATTAAGCATTTCCTGCTCTCATTTCAATTCTACAATTTCATTTCAGCAAGCGTAGATTAGGCATTTCCTGCTTTCATTTCAATTCTACAATTTCATTTCAGCAAGTGTAGATTAGGCATTTCCAGCTTTCATTTCAATTATGCAATTTCATTTTAGCAAGCGTAGATTATGCATTTCATACTTTCATTTCAATTCTACAATTTCCATTCTAGCAAAGTAGATTAGTCATCTCCTGCTTTCATTTCATTTCTACAATTTCCATTTCAGTAAGATTCATTTCAGTTAGTTGCAATTTGTTGTTCAATCCATTTCAGTTTTGCAGGTATAAGCAGAAAAACAAAAATCACCCAAAAAGAGATTTCCTTTCATGCCTCGTAGGAACAGAGACAATTCAGGAAAATTCCTACCCAACACCCCCACCACATCACTAAGTCACCCTTCTCTCTTCTTTGGTGGCAGTGATCTAGAAGAACCTATAGGTGAACCTCTAGATATATACACAAATCCTATAACAGAAGAAGAGAAAGAAACCATTCCTCCTGAGACCATGGCTGAAAATAGAAACATTAGAGGAAATGGGGAAAGAATAGAGGGTGCATTTCCTATCCAGGAGACCAATGGGGACACTAAAATGAAAAACATAAGTCCTTCAGCCTTACCTCACTTCCATGGATTGACTACCGAAGATCCTGCTACCTTCTTGTTTGATTTTTCTGTTCTCTGTCAAACCTATGACTATGGAGAAGATGAGTAGAAGTTAAAACTCTTTCCTTCTACCCTCAAGGTTGCAACATTGCACTGATTCATGGGGTTACCTGGAAACACCATCACAACTTGGGCTCAAATGCAGCAAGCCTTTAATAACAAATACCAGGACTATTGTAGATCAAAGGATGCCAAGGAAGAAATCTTCCGAATGACCATGGGAAGTGATGAGTCCTTAGAAGACTATGAACAAAGGTTTCAGCTCAGTTATAAAAGGGCTAGGTGCACACTTGACCCCGAATCTTTGAAGTTGGTCCTGCTCATAGGAGTCCCTGAAGACCTTCTAGATACCCTCCATTTGTTGGTTGGGGGAGACATCTACCAACTACCTTACGATGACATAAAGACTGTGTATAGAAACCATTCTAGGTTAGCTAGAAAGAAAGGTAGGGGAAGTCAACCTTTAGACAATACATCCTCATCCAGTTCATCCCTTAGAAGTGAATTTGAGAATCGGCTGGAAGATTTCAAGAGCAAGATGAGGCAGACCCTTGCCATGCAAATGGATACCTTGCATATCAAAAGGAAACAAGAGGAAGTCGAGAGGGCTTTGGCCATCTTTTGTCCTAGGTGCACTGAAAGGCACCCTCAAAACAAATTTCCATTGAACTCTATAGAAGTGTGTTCAGTTTGTGAAGAAGACCATCCTACAAATCAGTGCCTTTCCTTTCCCGGACTTAAAGCTGCATATCAGGGAGCCAAAGGGGCCACTGAACCACTCTATTTCATGAACCAAAGGAGGCCACATGGGCCCAGACCTTACCAGCAGGGAATGCAAGGGACATCCCAGACCTATTACAACCCCAATTAAGCCACTTCCATGCCTTCTTGGGGTCCCCCTGTTCATCCTTCTTGGTCCACACCCCCTCCTTGGTCATATCCATCTCAGTACCATGCTAAGCTAGTTGCTCATTCATTGCACTCTTATGCTTAGGCATAACCTCAATGGAATGCACCACATCAGGGGTGGAGTCCCTAGTACAACTCTCGTCCCGCTTTTTTGCCTCCACTTCCTATTCAACCACAACCATTGCCTCCTGATCCACCAAGGAAACCTCAAATACCTGCTCAACTGAACCCGAACCCCAATAACAAACAGGCCCAACAGGTATATAGTGGAGAAACATTATGCCCAACCTATGCTGTGGAGATTTAGGAGATTAACCTATGATCTGGGAAGGTTCTCCTAGATAACCAACTTTTCCCTAAGGAGGATGAGGAAAAACAGGAAAGTGAACCAAAGGCCATTCCACCCTTTCTTGGGAGATAAACTGGAACCACACAATTGACCCCAGAAGAAACTGAACTTCTCTGAGAATTATAATAGTTATGTGTAAAGATACCACTTCTCCAAGCCATAAAGGATATGCCTATATACAACAAAATGATCAAGGAGAAGTGCTTTAGGCACCCAGGTAGGTGCAGGAGAGATGCTCCAACCATCAATGTCATAGGACAATTGTTTGACCTGATGTTGGGGTAGGTGATATGTCCGAAATATCTATACCCTGGAAGTCCTGTACTCGATGTCCACATCAATGGCACCGTAGTCCCCCATACCCTGATTGATCTAGGGGCTGCCATTAATGTGATGAACAAGGACACTATGCTCAAGCTCAACCTTCAGGGCTCCCTAAGAAAGACCATAACCGTATTGCAATTAGCAGACCACTCCACCATGACCCTTGAGGGGATTGTGGAAGATGTAATGGTCTCCATTGATTCTTGGGAGTACCTTATTGATTTCCTAGTTCTCCAGCCAAAGGCAAAGCTCACTGGGTATCCTCTCACCCTAGGAAGACCTTGGTTGGCTACTGCAGATGCCTACATCAGTTGTCGAGCTGGGAACATGAAAATCAAGAACAGGCATATGTCTAAGCAGCTAGTCCTATATCCTCTTGCCCAACCTTTGTAGAACATGATTTACCTCTCTGGTTGGAGGAGGAAGATGAGGATGAAGTCTATTCTGCACCATTGTGTACAGTAGAAGCTACAATGGGGGGCCCACAAACCGAGGATGATCTTATTGAAAACTTGATTCAGAATCCACCCCCTAGTGTGTTGCCATTAGAAGAGTTGATGGAAGAAACCCATTCCAATCCCTTAGTTGATCTCTGTGTGGCTGATCCGACCTCTCTCCGAGTTAAGAATGTGGAATTCGGCCCAGAAATAACCTTGAAGATCAACTCATCCCTATCCACATCTCAGGAGAAAGAACTATGTAGCTTATTGAAAAACCACTCAGATGCTTTTGCTTGGAGCTATAAGGAGATGAAGGGAGTCCACCCTTTAGTCTATACTCATCACATTTACATTAAAGAATATTGTAAACTAGTCAGGCAGCCTCAAAGGAGGATGAATCCAGCCCTTAAGGACATTGTCAAAGAAGAACTATAAAATTTGTTGGATGCAGAATTCATCTACCCTATCTCTGATAGCGAATGGGTCTCTCCTTTGGTGCCAGTGCCAAAGAAAAATGGGAAGTAAAGAATCTGTGTTTATTATCTAGAATTAAACAAGGCCACCAAGAAGGACCATTTCCCTTTGCCTTTCATAGACCAAGTTTTAGATGGCCTGACGGGGAAGAAGTTATTCTTCTTCCTAGATGGGTTTAGCGGGTACAACCAGATCCAAATCAGCCCGAAAGAACAAGATAAGACCACTTTCACTTGTCCTTTGGGTACCTTTGCATACCAAATCCCTCCTTTTGGGTTTTGCAATGCTCTCACCACTTTCCAGAGAGCAGTACTGAGTATATTTGTTGAACTGGTTCATGATTCAGTGGAAATCTATTTGGATGACTTTACTCCTTATGGTTCTAACTTCCAGGAAGCTTTGACTAACCTGGGAAAAGTTTTAGCCAAGGGAATTGAAATGAACCTGTCTCTCAGTCCTGAAAAATACAAATTCCTGATGACTAAAGGGACCGTGCTAGGTCATACAATTTCTTAGCAAGGATTACAGGTGGATCCCAACAAAATTTCCATCATCCAAAGGGTCCCACCTCCTCAAAAGGTAAGATATGTTTGGAGTTTCCTAGGCTTAGCAGGGTATTATAGAAGATTCATTAAGGATTTCAGTAAGCTAGCCTCTCCATTGTTTGTTCTTTTGGGGAAAGATGATGAGTTCATATGGACTAAGAACTGTCAAGAGCCTCTAGATACCTTCAAAGATAAACTGGTAACTGCCCCAATTTTGAGAGGTCCAAACTGGGACCTACCTTTCCACATTCATACATATGCCTTGAACAAAGCGATAGGAGTAGCCTTAGGACAAGTTGATGAGAAGTTGCTTTATGCCATATATTTTGTAAGTAAAAACTTGTCCAAGGCAAAATTAAGCTACACTATAATCGAAAAAGAGCTCCTAGCTGTAGTCCATTCCCTAAATAAGTTCAAACACTACATCACCAACTATAAAACATTCGTACACACTAATCATGCTGCAATTAGGTATTTAATGAACAAACTAGATGTAAATGTTCGTATTATTAGATGGTTACTTTTATTGTAGCAATTTGATCTAACCATTGTTGATAAGACTGGTAAGGAAAATGTTGTTGCTGATTTTCTATCTAGATTAGACCAGCCTGTAGGTGAAGAGGGAATGGTGGATGATCAAATTCCAGATGAACACCTATTTTCTATCTCAATAGTCTCTCCATGGTTTGCTGATATAGCAAATTACTTGGTTTCAACACAGTTTCCACCACACCTATCCTCAAAAGAGAAAAGCAAGATCGTGAGGAAGAGTGCTCCATTCAACTGGATTGGGGGAAATCTCTTGAAACTTGGCCCAGATCAGATTTTGAGGTGGTGTGTCAGAGAGGAGGAAATTTTTGACATTCTCCTAACTTGTCATGATGGGCCCTGTAGGGGCCATTTTGCAGCAAAGAGGACCGCCTTCAAAACTCTGCAAGTAGGTTACTATTGGCCCACTCTTCATCAAGATGTTAGGAGATATATCATCCAATGTGACCGATGTCAAAGGATGGGGAAACCTACTCCAAAGGATGAGATGCCCCTGCAACCTCAAGTGACTTTAGAGCCATTTGAGAAGTGGGGCATGGACTTTGTGGGTCCTATCAAACCTCCTTCAAAACATAAATCTTACATCATTGTGTGCACTGATTATCTGACAAAATGGGCAAAAACAAAGGTGATCAAGGCAACAATAGAAGAAAAATTAGCTGAGTCTTTTAGGGAGAATATATTCTACAAGTTTGGATATCCAAGAGAATTAGTCACATATCAAGGGAGTCAGTTTACATCCAATTAAAGACCTACTCACACACCACAAAATTAATCACAGAACTTCCACCCCTTATCATTTGCAAGAGAATGGACAGGTGGAAGTCACTAACAAAGCTTTGGAAGGAATTTTGACCAAGGTAGTGAGCAACAACAGAAAGGATATTACACCACTTGGAAAACCACCATAGGGTTCACAACCTACGAGCTGGTCTATGGGAAGAAGGCTTTGTTGTCAATAGAATTTGAATATAACACCTTAAGGATGGTAGCTCAACTGGACCTAGATCTCAACCATGCACAAAAGGAAAGGTTACTTTAGCTAAATGGATTGGATGAATAGAGATTGCAGGCCCTTTTCCGCTCAGAGGTAATCCAACTTCAAAGGAAAATATGGCATGACAAACACCTCAAAGAAAAAAAATTCCAGGAAGGAGATTGGGCACTGCTGTATGATTCGACATATAAAGATTTCAAGGGCAAACTGAGGACAAGATGGTTGGGATCATACACAGTAGAAAAATGCAATGACAATGGTTCAGTTTTGATCCAGATCATTGATGAAGAAGCCATCCCCATGCTTGTCAATGGGCATAGGTTGAAGATCTACAAGAAGCCCCTCTCCAAGCAGGAATTCATTGAAAATATGAGTATAACAGTGTTGGTAGTGGAGCAGGTCTCTGTTTACACTCCAACCACACTTTAAACACACAAAAAAAAGAAACATAAAGAGAAAAAAACATAAAAAAGAGAATAAAAGATCCCTGTGTGAAAACCTCCTGGAGGTGCCCAGGGTAGGCAGTGAGGGTGAAAACCTCCTGGAGGCACTGCAACTATCTCAAAAAAAAATAGAGAAAAAATGAAAAAAGAAAAAAAACAGAAAAAAACAGAAAAACTAACTTCTTTTGAATGCATTGTAGATTGTAGGAGGGTCACAGAAGAAAAAAGGACATGGCCAGGTTGAATACACCCTTGATATCTCATTTCTCCATTGCCATTGTCTTTTCCCAAGCCTTGGTATCACTTGTTCTGGAAATTTTTCATCCTATAGGAAGCTCTGTGCATTCTATAGGAGGCTCCTGTAGAAACCATGGAGGGCTCGAAATCAAGTTCAGAAAAGAATCAGAGGGCTATAAATTTGTCCAAAAGACCTGTGGACCTCCCCACCACCATTCATCCTCCTAAATCTCCATTCCAACCCTACACCACTGCATTTCCACTCGCTTCTTTCTTCCCTGAACAACAAAACACAGAAATCCTGTTTCTTTTGTTTAAAAATAAAAAACTAAAAAAATGAAGAATAAACAACAACATTCTTAACTTGTTTCTTACCTGGTGTGTACCAGCTGCTTTTCCTTTTCTTTAGAACCTTCCTCAACTATCTTTTCAGTCCTTGCTCAAACCTCAGCCAGACATTTTAAAGGGAGAAGCAGTTACAGGAAACCCTGCAGGATTCCTATAACAGCTGATCCCTTTAAAAAAAACAAGCTCCAGAGGCAGGGTCAGTGTAGCCATAGGTGTATACAACGTGCAAGGATATTTTCCTGATCAAAGATCACTAGCATGAGGTAGCCAAGTCACCAGTTCAGAAGCGACAAGTGCCAACAATAGTAGCATTCCAAGAACAAAGTGCCAAAGTCTGAACATGCAAAGAACGGTAGCAACTAACAGGTAAGTGGCTAAACTCGTTCCTCTGTTGCATGAATATGATTTAGAAACTGCATGAACCATTGAGATGGTCACGATTAAACAAAATTTGTGGCCAACTAACTAGCCACCCTCATTCAGTTCGAAGGATCCTCGTCCAATTCAACCATCATTCAGTGGATGCAATTGGCACGTGTGTCCAGTCAACTCGGGAAGAAAAACTCAAATAGGTAGTGGTGGCAGCGTATAATGGGAATGATGGAAATGATTGTGGGCAGGTGGCATGAAGTATCATAATAGCACTGAAGTAGGGACCAATGGTCTGGATGGGGATAATGTACCCTTCCTGCCACCTCAACTCGTCACTGCAAAACAAACCATAAGCTTAAGTACGTTGCATTCGAAGCCTCCACCACCTTTGCTTTCATTTGCATCGACAAGTTCTCGGCTGCAACAACTCACCTTCCACCTTCAGAACCTTGAAACAGTCACTCTATCCCGGTTTCGAAACCCTTCCACTTATCAAGCTCTACAGGAGCATTATCGTACTCTACAAGAGTGGAAACACAGTCTACAGGAGCCTTTCTATAGGAAGGCCAGTGAGCATCCTTGTAGAGGGAAAATTTGGGATTCTGTGCCAAATTCGAGCTCAAAAGAAGGTAGGCATGGACAACCCACTCTGCATGTGAATTATCTATAGAAGGTGGTGGATTTGAAATGAAGTACTGAGTTGAAAAATAAAGGGAAAGTGAGAACATAAGTCTGCCTGTGTTTTTCTTTGAAATATATACAATCTCTCCATTTTAATCTATGCACTCAAAGTCTGTCTCTTTCTCCTCTGTGGTGTTCTCCTATATGAAGAAGTGATGCAACTATAGAAAATTAAGCCTGTGAAACGGTGAATTTACATTGGGTGGTTTGCTTACTGTGTGAAAGAAAAACACTGTCTTTCTCTTTTTGTTTTTCTAAAAGAAAAAGATATTAATTTCCTCAAACAACTCGAAAAGTAAATTAAGTTTGAAAACAAAGTTTGAAAGGCAGGAAAATTACAATTTGTTTTTGTTAAAAAGAGGAAACACGAAAAACTTTCTCTGGTTCTAGAAAAAACCTCAGCTATTCCTCTGTTTTTGGGTTTGAAATTTGCTACCTTCCTCCTCACTTGAGAATTTTCAGCAGTCACTGAACATCATGATAGGGGGTTTTATGAGAAAGGAGCCTCTAAATTCCACTAAATTTCATGAACACCCAGAAGTGGTAGCCCTCTTTACCTAGGTAAATTGGATACCTTTGTTTGAGAAATTTCATGCGTAGGATGAGGAAGTTACAGAGGAATTTTTATTGTCTTTAAGACCCCATTCAAAAACCCATGCTACAGTCAGTTTCACGGGTCTAACCATAGAACTTACACCAGAATTCATCAACAGAATTACAAGTATTCCACTTGGGCTCCCCTAGTGCAAATAAGAAAAACCACTAGGAAAAGTTGCTAAAAAGACCTTTTTCTAGCTTGATGAACATCCGGTGGAGGATAAGAATGGGATTATAAGCACAATTATACCTTATCCATGGGGTGAGGTTAGCTACCAGATCATGAAATATATCTCCTATGAAGGAAGATACAATATAGTCTATGGTTATCATTTCTGATTGTTACATGAACTAAGATATGGAATGGACCTACTTGCATCTAGGAAACTTAGTCTTCCATATTTTCTCCTCCAATCCTTGATAGAGTGTAGCACCCAATTAAATGTAGGGGTTCCAGACCAATTGGCTCACCTGGGCTCATTAAATTGTTGGTGGAGGACGCCCTACACATATACACAATCCCTATAGCCTGGGAGATTTTTAGGAACATGACTAAAGAAGATGACATAAAAACTCTCACTGATGACCTTAGTCCATCTGACAATGAAGAGGAGGAGTAGAAAGAGGAACTTGAGAAGGAAATCCATGAGGAAGCACAAAATATTCAATTGGAAGAAGAAAAAGAAGAAAAAAAGAGGGGAGAGGAGAAACCTGACACAACTATAGTTGGACCTAAAGCAGAGAAGAAAACAACATCAAAAGCAGAAAAAGGGAAGACCATAGCAGAGAAAAGGAAAAAGACAAAAACTGAAAAGAAGAAGCCCAAGACAGCTCAGAAAAAGGCTACCACAGGAAAGGCAAAAACTCAGCAAGTAGAGGGGAAAACAACATTAGAGACAGCATAAACAAAATCAGAGACAATAGACATAGGCAAAACAATAGCAGAAGAAGAAGAAAAACAACAAGAAGAAGTGTCTCTTGAGATACTAGCAAGGGAAGCAACAACTGTTCTTGCTGCACTTAGTACGCTAGCTAAGAAAAAATGGAAAAGAAAAAGACAACCATCTATGTACTTCAAAGCTATAAAAAGCACCACAATCAAGATGGGGAAGCCTCAACTACCTTTGAAAGAACCCATCATCATTGAGGATGCACCTACTATAACAAAGGAGGAATCTCCCTCCAAAATCTCCATCGCTTATGAGAGAGGATGTCTTAAGACCTCTACTTGGAAGGAAAGGACCAAATTAATGGACTCTAAAGCAGTCCTACAGGAGGCACAAACATCTCTACAGGAGACATTAGCAAAGCTCAAAGAAACTGAAAAAATTGAAAAGAAGGCAGAAGAATAGACCCAGGAGGAAGATAAGGAAAAAGAAATACCAGAGCCTAGACTTCATCCTAACTTAGGCTCCTACTACAACCTTTTGGAAGGTGGGAAGATCATCCCACAAAAGTTTGTAGTGCCTCTTTTCTTCGAGCTAGAAAAGGGAAGAGTCCGGACCCATACATGGATGCAGATTGCAAAATCAAAAGGGGTAGAAGACATTGGGCATGTTAGAGTTAGCCTTGTCAGTCCTCCGTCAGAGATCAAAACTCTTTCTGTGTTTCATTTTTAGGAGTCTCGCTCCATTCATTCAGCTGCATTCTGCTAGGGGCATGCCATAATCTAATGGAAAGGTCTTGTCAGTCATTTCCCCTCATGTCTGGCACCTGCTGGCTTAGGTATTTTCATCAATGTTTATTAAAATCCATGACAATCAATGTTTGATCTTTTAATGGACAAGAGTCATTTTTAGTCATTAGTTCTAGGGATTAGTCAATTTGGTCTTCAACCATGTCCAATAAAGCCATGCAGGCCAGAGGGAGGCCCTTAAAAGGTTGTGATTTAAATATTTTCATCATCATGTTGACAAATTACGACTGTTCTTCAAAACTCTGTTTTGAAGAAAAGTCAAACAGTGTGTCTTTTGTGATAATTTTCAAAAAAAGTTTCCGGTTGATCTCTTCATGTGTAGTCAAGGTTTCCTTGTCAAATGCCATGCCATGCAACCCCTGCAAAAAGTGCCAAAATAAAACATTATCAAAGTGGGTTTTGAAGGAACAAAAATCAAAACCATGACTCCAAATGTCTTTATATAGAATTTCCACAAGGAACAATGTCATTTTGCATACCAAGGATAGAGAGAAAGCATTTCAAAGTGATTGTGAGAGCAAGCACGCATTTTGAGTGAGGTTGGAGGTTTTTCACAGGCGCAATGCATAGGTAGAGGGGCGCGGTGCACAGAGGGAGTACAACGCACAGGGCGCGACCACACAGTGTTGAAACAACACGGGCACAATGCACACAAACGACGCATCGCATTGGGTATGCTACGCCGTGCACACCCACAAAGGCCCGGTTTGGCTCCAAATTTGCAACAAATCGCCTTGAAACCCTTGAATTTTACAGGTAGGGTCGAAATCTCGGTTGCTCATAAAATTTTGTGAATATGATGATGGTTTATGGCCGTTTATAGTTGCAATAAAAACTCCTAAACCCTACCACTTGAAGTCATCAAAACCATTATTCTTAGGGTTGCAACTTTGTTGTGTGGATGCCAAGGTTCCTCCTCCTTTTCACCTTTCCCTTCATTTGATCGTTCCCTTCCCCCTATCCCATTTTCCCCTATTTGTTTCCTACCCTAAAACGTTACTAAACTCCTATTCCCTATCCCCTTCACTCATTTGTCAAATGTAAAACCCCAAAATCCTATGTTATAAAATCCCCAAACCCTCCTACATGTCCCTAAACAAAATTTCCCCCCATAACCCCTAATCCCATCATATTATTCCCCTTCCTAACACTCCCTTTTGCATTGTTCCCCTTGGTGGCAGAGTTCATAACAACACATAGTTTCATACATCATCAAAGGGCAGTCCAAGCATAGTCCATATATAGCAGTCATGGCATCTGAGCATTCATCGGAGTATGAAATGGAAACCCGAAGTGATTCATCCTTGGAAGAACAGGCTCCCTGGAGACATCATAAAAGTGGCAAACATGTTAGGGATGAACCAACCACCCTTACAGAATTGCAGGCCTGCCCTCTTGCTATGTCATATTTCCAGCATCTGTCATGTTTTGAGTTTTGTCAAAAGGTGGCTAGTGTTCGAGTTCATCATGAGTTGGCCCATCTTTTTGTGCTTCACTTACATGGAGATCTAACTATCTTAGCTGGTGTCACCTTCACACTGACACCTGAAACTGTCTCATTAGCAACCGGCATAGCGAACATTGGAGAACCATGGCACAAGAAACAGAAGGTTGATCGGTAGCATTATGAGCCATACATTAAGGCCAGTTTCTTGAGGCAGCTCAAAAGAGTCTTTCCATTCCAATATCTGAAAGATGAATATGCTCCACTAATGAAGTTGATCATGAAATATTTCAGCTATGAGGGGAGGTTCTCTCGTTTATATGCCTATCACATCAGGTTGCTCACGCACTTTACGAGGGTACGGATGATGAACATCCCATATTTTATTTGTAGGAACATAGAGAGGATGAACACCTTCATGCAGCACAAGACCCCTCAGCAGCAACTTAACAATGTCTATCATTTTTCTCTTATTAAGGTTTTGGTGGTTCATTAGCTAGGATTACAGGGCATTACTTCAGATGATTTCATCTCCCGTGACCTCTTCAGCACTTCACAGGCATTATCATAGGTTGAACATGAGATAGGTGGTCCTTCTAATCAATATGAGCACCATGAGACCGCTACGATGCCAGTATTCATCACATATCAGAGAGGTAGTAGACATTTGTTCGCAGGAGCAAAGCGAGTGTTATCTCCACCTGGGGTGGAAGGGGCCTCGCTTTCGACATCAGAAACACAGGTACAGGATAGGGGCAAGAGGCCCATGCATGACGAGGGGCCGTCAGGTGAACGAGAGGCCAACTTCATCCTCATTCATGATGTTGATACAAATATGGAGAGTGCCAAACTTAGGAGGACCATCCAGGAGCAGCAAACAGAGATCCAAGCCTTGCCTCTCAATTTGGAGAGGGATGAGTGGATTATCAGGTATTTGGAGTAGATGAACAAACGACTCAAAGACCAGCAGGAGATCATGGAGCTGCAAAACATCCACGAGAATCGCCAATCTGCCCAACATAGGAGGATTGAGCTCACTCCATTAGAGCAAGAGATTAACAATGACCGAGAGTCTTGGCTCGAGAAGATCAACATCCACCTTGAGAGACTGCTAGAGAAGGCCGACAAGGACAAAACATTATTGAGGCAGATGGTTTATCACTACAGGGCACGGAACATGAGTTCAAAGGCTCGGATAAGGAATTTGAAGGTGAAATTGAGGAGAGCGATAAAAAGGTAAAAGAGGAAAAAAGAGCAAGATCGGCTCCGAATCTTGGCTGAAGCCTCTGTGGCCCAGCATAGCACTTCATAGAGAATCTCTAGCCCAAATTTCAAAAACTTTGGGGCAATTTTGGTTATTTGACAAATTTTTGTGCACAAAACAGGGTTTTTCTCCCTACTTATGATAGGGAGCTCCAAATCACGAAAGGCTTACATTTTTGGATTCAACATGAAAAATCATGACTGCTGGTGCATGGCCAAGAAATTTTGGCAAGTTTTGAGTCCCCAAGAGGTCAAAAACACTGAAAAAATGACCTCTCTACCCCTATTTTGACACACAGGAAGTAGTCTTGGGAGATTGAAGTTTTGGAGGGGCAAATGAGTACCAAATTTAGAAATTCCACTTGGGTTAGAAATAGACAGGTAGGGATTTCTAACAAGCACACTTGGGCATAATTTGGACTTCGGAAAGTACCTCAAAATCACCTCCACATTGGCGTGGCACATATAGTTTTGGGCGCGGCGCAAAGAGACCCAAAGGCCAAAATCACTTCCGCTCCCCGACATTTAGATTCGCGATTTTCTCCAAGTGGGCCCGCTCATTTACACTACATTTTTCTCGGCACCTAAGGAAAAGTTTAAAAAGTATTTTCACTAAAGGTTGGCTTCTATCCAAGTGGAAAAGGAAGGCGAGCAGTCACTCAAGACGTTTGTCATTTTTGTAACGCTGCACCTGTCACTAATGGTTGGCTTTCCATTTCCAGTTTGTAATGATTTGAAAACTCCCCAACTTTGGGTCGTTCCATTTCCCAATGGCATAGTCTATTTATTGTATGTAAAACCATTTGCAAAGGGTTGGTTGTAATTTCTGGGAGACTGTGGGAGAGAAGCTCAGTTACGCATTGTATATTTTGACAGAGAATTAATGAAAGGCAGCGGCTCTAGTTCATGAGATTCATGTGGTGTGAGTGTAGCAAATGTATTCTCTTTCTGTTTCATATGTATTTCGTTATGTTTCATAATTCATTCATATTCATTTCCAGTGAAAGTTTCTAAGTAAGATAAGGTAGAACTCATGTTTATTGCTCTGCCTTTGGGAAAGTTTCATGTTTTGCGTTATTCTTCTATTGAAAAGGATTCATGTGTTTATGCCCTTTTCACCCTCCTAAACAATCTTTCCATTTCACATTATTTCAAATTTAATTGCTAGAGTTTCCTCCTGTCTTGCCTCACGAAATAATTTGTGCCTTTGTGTTAAATTCTTTGCTCATGCTGTTCATTGGTCCCATACATCCCAGAAACTTAGTCATTTATCAAAAATTGCCTCTTTCTCCATATCTATTTACCTAGCCTAAAATCAATATTCATTGTAAGTCATCTGAGACCATATTGTTTATTTATTCACTGAGCGTGACATGGAGAGAGCCCTCTCATGTTCTGTTAGGGCTAGCTACCAGACTGAGCGTGGTTTGTGGTTACCCTGAATTTCGCCTTCCTTCAGCCTAAGGCAGATTTAGGTGCTAACATAGTGGCGACTTCACTGGGGAACAAAATTACTCCCCTTACTTCTTGATAATTCTAAGCTTCCGGATGATAAGTTTAGGATTTGACAGGTTGAGTGAGTTGGTCGTGTCCTTTTGATTTTTCTTAATAGCACGTTGGCTTCTAGAAGATATACCAGAGCTAATCCAGATCTAGATCCTTTGCACATCTACAAAAATCCCAATTTGACTCCAAGACTTTGTCGTCAAGAGAGCTCTATATCTCCCGTGTTCAAAGCCCATTCATGTCCTGACATTTTTGAGTATCTTGAAGAGATAGATTTTGATGAGCAGTTTGAAATATCATTGTTCGAGACCAAATTTGAAAGGGCGGTTGACTCTACTATCCCCAATCCACAGTTTCTTGTAGACTTGGAAACTGAAAGAGCTAACCGGTCAATTGATAATTACATTGTGGCACAGCTTAAAATTCCAATTGTTAACCCCCTACAAACTGCGCACACTCCTCCAACACCTCCAAGGACAAACCTACCAAGAGTGATGGCTTCTCGTTTTGCACCTCTTGTCCTGCCTCAAGTTTTAGATGACATGCTCGCAGATTATCAAAGAAAAATCTCGTTGTTTGATGGCGCTCCTAACAACATTACCGCTCAGCAACATGTGGACAGAATGGCAGATTTCTGTGAACTTCACGAGATCGATGCAGAGAATGTGGCAATGAGACTCTTTGTACAGAAATTTGTAGGTGAAGTGAGGAAATGGTTTAGAGGTTCGCCGGCTGCATGTATCGCTACCTTGGCCGACCTACAAAGACAACTTTTAGGACGTTGGGAAGTGAAAAAGAATCCTCTCCAAATTCTGGCTGAATATGAGCAAATCAAACGAAACGCTGGTGAGTCGGTCCAAGACTACTACATTAGATTCAATTCTGTTTATAATGAAATTCCCGATCACCTAAGGCCACCTGTGGGGCTAGCCATGGTGAAGTTTCCGGATGGTTTTGATGCCAACTTGGCTTATCGATTAAGAGATACAGAATCGACCACAATGGAAGACATGCAGAAGATCGCGGTCAGCGTTGAAGCAAATCTGCTGACCAAGAGGGCTAGAGAAAAGGCTGAAAAGAAGGTCACCGTAAAAGAAGAATCTTCCTCGGTAGATCAATTACTTCGGAAGGTAGAGCAGATGCTTGAAAGGGTGAAACTTGACAAACCTGAGCCACAAGTTAGAAATCCTAACTTCTGTGGCCAGTAATAGCCACAATATAGAATAAGGTAGAGAGATCAGCGAGCCCAAGAGCAGACAGCATAGCAGCCAGTATAGCCACCTTTGCAGCAAAATTTTGTGCATGGACCAGAGTTAGATGAGGATGGGAATATAATAGGTGAAGAAAACCACTTCTTTACTCCTGATGATTTGCCTATTTATATTACCGAGGATGAGGAGTATGCAGAAAGTTCGGCTGTACACAAAGATGCAGATTCCATTCTAGCAAATGACACCATGTTGGAGGAAGAATCAGATGAGTACCAAAGAGGCTATATGAATGCTCCGTCCGCCCAATAGTAGTGGTATTCACTTAGAAACAGAGACGTGTTGGTTAAACCAATTTAGAAGAGGAAGGACAGCGAGACATCAAAGAACGATTCATCAGTTGCACAAAGGAAAGGAAAGGAGGCGGTTGATCTGGATAGCAGCGAATCACCATCAGCAGAAAAATCAAATCAACCAATTGCATCGAAAGAATAGGAAAGGAAAGAAATCCCAGTCAAAGAGGTAGAAAAGATTCCCGCTTTTAGTTTAGAGAATGACATTTCTAAATTGAAGGTATCCATTCCCTTGACTGAAATAATGAGGAACTATAGTTATAGAGGGAAAGTGTCTAAAATTTTGAATTTTGACCCAATGTCCGACATGGTGAATGTCGAAGATGATTAGCCCGAAATGATTTTTGGGCCAGCATCGAATGGTGAGTCTCCTGATAATGATGTGCCACCTTTTTATATAAGTTTAAGATTGCATGATTTTGTGTTACATAATGCCATGTTCGATTCCAGAGCTTCTCACAATCTCATGCCCAAGGCTATCATGGATAAGTTGGGTCTGGACATCACCCAACAATACCACGATCTCTATTGATTTGATTCCAGCAGAGTAAGATGTATTGGGCTCATCAAAGACTTGGTTGTGATTCTGGATCAACTCACAATGAAGAATGTTTTGATGGATATTGTCGTAGTAGATATTCCTCCCAAGTTTGGCATGCTTCTTTCCAGGTCTTGGTTAGCAAAATTGAAAGGGACACTGCAACTAGATTTCTCCTATGCAACGATTCCGATGTTTGGCCAAATGAGGAAACTGTATTGGGAACAAAAAATGAAATACATGATTACAAGCAAGGAGAAACCAATAAATCATCCGATTAATTATGTACATACAGATTTAGAGTCTTTCGTTTTGTATTATGATAGTTTCAATGATATCGATAGTCAATTAATAGAAGGAGATGATATTCTAGAAATAACAGAAAATTTCAGAGGAGTTTTAAAGAGAGAAGGACAAGAACAGCAGAGCACCGTTGAGCGACCTGCTGAAAGTAATGGACAACAAGCAGACAAAACACAACAAACAGATTTTCAACACTTACAAGAAGAGGAAGAAGGTTTGTGGACCATGGATTTCGATGGAGCAGTGGGAAATGATGGTGTTGGAATTGGGATTTGGGTACGCAGTCCTTTCTTCGCCCCGAACAAAGTGCCTAGTAACGTGCGGGTATGCTCTTACAAGTTAGCTTTTGATTGTTCAAATAATGAAGCTGAGTATGAAGCTCTGATTGCTGGCCTAAAAATTCTAAGAAAGTTGAATGCTAAGAGGATTGTAATATATGGTGACTCTGAATTGGTGATTACTAGGTAAGAGGTGAATATCAAGCAAAGCATCCTTGGATGCGGGCTTACCATAACGCGGTCCTAGACATCCTAAAATTATTTTCAGAATATACCTTGACATGTGTGCCTCGTATACAAAATAGCATTGTTGATGCTCTTGCTAAGGCAACAAGTAGTTTGAAGATCCCAATGAACTCCAGTAATAAATTTGAAATTGATGTCAAGGATCGTCCGACCATCCCGGACAATCAGAGATATTGGAAAGTTTTCCTAGATGATGAGGAGATTGATGATTTTCTGCAAAAAAAAGGTAAGTTCAAAGAAACCTCAATTGATTTAGAAAATGAAGATGGTAAAGATAATGGTAAATATGATGTGCAGATCAATCAAATGGACGTGTTGCAGCTAAATAATAACACTATTCCTAAAGGCTTGATACCTTTAGAAGAACTCTTTGATCAAGATGATGTAGCCCGGAAACCAACATTGCAGCCAACAGAGAAGGGTGTGGAAGAGGTCAATGTCGGAACAACTGCTAATCCTAAAATGGTAAAACTGTCTAAAGCATTGCCACAAAAGATCAAAGCCAAATATATAAGTTTTCTGTCTTCATCTGCAGATGTGTTTGCTTGGGACTATTCTGACTTAAAGACATATGATACTAATATAATTCAACACACTATACCCATTAAGCCCAATCCGGAACCTTTTACACAAAAGTTGGGAAGGCTCAAAGCTGTTGCCATGAATTGAAAAGGAGATAAACAGGTTGTACAAATCAAGAATCATTGTTCCCATCAGATTTTCGGATTGGGTCTCTAATTTGGTGCCCGTATGAAAGAAGACAAGTGAGATTCGCTTGTGCATTGATTTTAGAAATCTCAATAAAGTTTCGTTGAAGGATAACTATTCACTGCCCAAAATGGACCATATACTTTAGCGAGTAGTGGGAGCATCTCGTATGTCACTACTTGATGGTTATTCTGGATATAACCAAGTTTCTGTCCATAAAGTTGACCGAGACAAGACAACATTCACTACTCCGTGGGGAACTTTTCATTATGCTAAAATGCCTTTCGGTTTGAAGAACGCGGGTGCCACATTTCAGCGTGCAATGGACTTGGCTCTCGCAAATGAGAAGGATGTCTTTTTGGTTGTGTATCTGGATGATATGACGGTGTTTTCCAAATCTGATGAAGAACACATATACCATCTAAAATCTGTCTTTGAAAAGTGCAGAAAATATGGCCTGTCACTGAATCCGAAAAAGATCTTGTTCGCCATGGAGGAAGGCAAACTACTCGGGCACATTATCTCAAAAGATGGCATTCGTATTGACCCAGCACATGTACAAGTGATTCATCAAATCAATCTGCCAAGAAATAAGAAAGAGATTCAATATTTCAATGGTAAAATGAATTTTCTACGCCGCTTTGTACCTAATCTTGCTGAACACCTAAGAGAGATTACAAACATGCTTAAGAAGGACAACCAAGTGAAATGGACAGAGGAAGCTGTAAAATATTTTAATTTAGTGAAATTGGCTCTTTCTTCAGCTCCAGTTCTAGTCAGCCCGGACTACACTCAGGATTTTATATTGTTTTCATTCGCTTCGGAGCATACTATGGCAGCTGTGTTACTGCAGAAAAGAGATGATCACGAAAGACCAATTGCTTTCTTCAATCGAGCCATAAGAGATGCAGCCTTAAAATACAACATCATTGAGAAGCAAGCCCTTGCACTTGTGAAAGCATTGAAATATTTTCAGGTATATATTCTCCATTCTCATATTTTGGCTTATGTTCCTAATGCTGCTGTCAAAGATGTTTTAGTACAGAGAGATCCAGAAGGAAGATGAAGCAAGTGGATTGCAGCTTTGTTGGAATATGATGTGGAAATAAAGCCCATGAAGCTTGTTAAAGGATAGGGATTGACAAAGTTAATGGCTGAATCAAACTTGCACGCCTTAGACATAAATCTGATCACTGTTATGTCCGATGAGAATGAGGAAGGATCGTCAATTCAGGTATCTGAAATGTTTGCTCTTTCTCCATGGTATTCAGATATCATATATGTGCTTAAAAATTTGTCACCACCGCCCGGCATGACTAGAAACAAAGCTAGAACACTCAAATTGAAGGCTGCCAAGTTTTGCATTCTAAATTTTGCACTTTATTGGAAAGATCCCGGTGGCGTTCTGTTAAATTGTTTGGTGGAAAAGGAAGCAAAGAAGGTCATGGAGGATTTCCACGAAGGAGATTGCGGTGGTCACCTTTTTTGGAAATCAACAACAAATAAAGTCCTGAGAGTGGGATACTATTGGCCGACATTGTTTGTTGATGTATATAAGGTGGTCAAGAGCTGTCATAAGTGTCAGATTTTCGAAGGAAGGCAGAAATTACAGCCTTTGCCACTTAAGCCCATTGAGGTGAGTGCTCCTTTTCAAGCAATGGGGGTTGGATTTCATTGGTGAAATTCATCCCGCTTCTTCCGGTCAGCATAGATGGATCCTCACAGTGACAAATTATTTCACGAAATGGATCGAAGCAATTCCCACCAGAAAAGCTACAAATGCGGTAATTATTTCATTCCTTGAAAATAACATCTTGTCTCGCTTTGGTTTCTCGAATAAGTTAATCACTGATAACGCAACAACTTTCAAATCAAAAAGGATGGTAGAGTTTTGTCATAAATATCACATCATTTTGGGCCACTCAACTACCTATCATCCAAAAGGAAATGGATTGGCGGAGTCTTCTAATAAATCATTGGTCAACATCATCAAGAAGCTGCTGGAAATAAACAAGAAGAGTTGGCATAAGAGGTTGGTCAATGCACTTTGGGCAGATTGGGTCAGTCAAAAGAAATCCATTGGTACATCCCCGTTTGAGCTTGTTTATGGAGTTGAGACAGTGTTTCCTACCTCTCTCGCAGCCCCGGTAGTCAAAATTCTTCAGGAGGTCGGCAGTGAAGATGATCCTATGTAGAGAAGGTTGAATCAAATAGTCCACTTGTAGCAGACCAGAGAAGAAGTCTTCCAAAAGACATCCAAGTTGCAGGAGAATATTAAGAAAATTTATGACAAAAAAGCAAAGGCAGACAAATTTCAGTTGGATGATGTGGTGCTGAAGTGGGATGCAAGGAATGAGGAAAAGGGTAAACATGGTAAGTTCGAGAATCTCTGGAAAGGTCTCTTCAAGATTGCAGCATATTGGGGTCAGAATGCCTTTCTTCTGAAGGAAATGAATGGGGAAGATTGTCCAAGAGGGCCGATCAATGGTCGGCTGCTCAAACGGTACCATTTTTGAGTTATCGGCGTTGCTTCCACTGTCACTATAAATACCATTTTATTTCAGTTTGGTTAGAGTTTGTCAAGTTAGTCTTCAAGTCATTTCAATATCAAATTTGAGTCAATTTGTTTTGGTCATTTTAGTTTCATAAATGAGTCAGAGTCTTGTGTTGTTTGTCGAAATAATGACTCCATAGCCCAATGGACGAAGGCACTGTCTAGCTCTTCCAGAGATCTACTGTTCTTGGCACCTCCAAGGAGCTACCATCCCCCATTGGAGCCAATGTTAAAGTCGGTCTTGTCAGTCCTCCGTCAGAGATCAAAACTCTTTCTGCATTTCATTTTTAGGAGTCTCGCTCCATTCACTCATCTGCATTCTGCTAGGGGCATGCCATAATCTGACGGAAAGGTCTTGTCAGTCATTTCCCCTCATGTCTGGCACCTGCTGGCTTAGGTCTTTTCATCAATGTTTATTAAAATCCATGATAATCAATGTTTGATCTTTTAATGAACAAGAGTCATTTTTAGTCATTAGGTCTAGGGATTAGTCAATTTAGTCTTCAAACATGTCCAATAAATCCATGCAGGCCATAGGGAGGCCCTTAAAAGGTTGTGATTTAAAGATTTTCATCGTCAAGTTGACAAATTATGACTGTTCTTCAAAACTCTTTTTTGAAGAAAAGTCAAACAGTGTGTCATTTGCGATAATTTTCAAAAAACGTGTCTGGTTGATCTCTTCAGGTGCAGTCATGGTTTCCTTGTCAAATGCCATGCCATGCAACCCCTACAAAAAGTGCCAAGAAATTTCATCATTTTAGCTAAAAGTTCGAAGGGAAAAGTGAAATACAGAGTTGAGTTAAATGAGGAAAACGTGCCAAAATAAAACATTATCAAAGTGGGTTTTAAAGAAACAAAAATCAAAACCATGACTCCAAATGTCTTTATATAGAATTTCCACAAGGAACAGTGTCATTTTTCACACCAAGGAAAGAGAGAAAGCATTTCAAAGTGATTGTGAGAGCAAGCACGCGTTTTGAGTGAGGTTGGAGGTCTTTTCACAGGCGCGGCACACAGAGGGAGTGCGGCGCACAGGGCGCGACCACACAGTGTTGAAACAACACGGGCGTGACACACACAAATAGCCTGGTGCACTGGGTATGCTGCGTGGCGCACACCCACAAAGGCCTAGTTTGGCTCCAAATTTGCAACAAATCGCCTTGCAACCCTTGAAATTGCCAGGAAGGGTCGACATCTCGGTTTCTCATCAAATTTTGTGAATATGATGATGGTTTATGGCTGTTTATAGTTGCAATAAAAACTCCTAAACCCTACCACTTGAAGTCATCAAAACCATTGCTCTTAGGGTTGCAAATTTGTTGTGTGGATGCCAAGGTTCCTCCTCCCTTTCACCTTTCCCTTCTTTCCATCGTTCCCTTCCCCCCTATCCCATTTTTCCCTATTTTTTCCCTACCCTAAAACGTTACTAAACTCCTATTCCCTATCCCCTTCACTCATTTGTCAAATGTAAAACCCCAAAATCCTACCTTATAAAATCCCCAAACCCTCCTACATGTCCCTAAACAAAATTCCCCCCCTAACCCCTAATCCCATCATATTATTCCCCTTCCTAACACTCCCTTTTGCATTGTTCCCCTTGGTGGCAGAGTTCATAACAACACATAGTTTCATACATCATCAAAGGGCAGTCCAAGCATAGTCCATATACAACAGTCATGGCATCTAAGCATTTATCAGAGTATGAAATGGAAACCCGAAGTGATTCATCCTCGGAAGAACAGGCTCCTCGGAGACATCATAAAAGTGGCAAACATGTTAGGGATGAACCAACCACCCTTATAGAATTGCAGGCCTGCCCTCTTGCTATGTCATGTTTTTAGCATCTATCATGTTTTGAGTTTTGTCAAAAGGTGGTTAATGTTTGAGTTCATCATGAGCTGGCTCATCTTTTTGTGCTTCACTTACATGGAGATCAAACTATCTTAGCCGGAGTCACCTTCACACTGACACCTGAAACTGTCTCATTAGCAACCGGCATACCGAACGTTGGAGAACCATGGCACAAGAAACAGAAGGTTGATCGGCAGAATTATGAGCCACACATTAAGGCCAGTTTCTTGAGGCAGCTCAAAAGAGTCTTTCCATTCTGATATCTGAAAGATGAATATGCTCCACTAATGAAGTTGATCATGAAATATTTCAGCTGTGAGGGGAGGTTCTCTCGTTTATATGCCTATCACATTAGGTTGCTCATGCACTTTACCAGGGTACGGATGATGAACATTCCATATTTTATTTGCAGGAACATAGAGAGGATGAACACCTTCCTGCAGCACAAGACCCCTCAATAGCAACTTAACAGTGTCTATCATTTTTCTCTTATTAAAATTTTGGTGGTTCATCAGCTGGGATTACAGGGCATTACTTGGGATGATTTCATCTCCCATGACCTCTTCAGCACTTCACAGGTATTATCAGAGCTTGAACATGAGATAGGTGGTCCTTCTCATTAGTATGAGCACCATGAGACCGCTACGATGTTGATATTCATCACATATTAGAGAGGAAGTAGACATTTGTTCGCAGCAACAAAGCGAGTGTTATCTCCACCTGAGGTGGAAGGGGCCTCGCTTTCAACATCGGCAAGATAGGTATAGGACAGGGGCAAGAGGCCCATGCATGAGGAGGGGCCATCAGGTGAACGAGAGGTTGACTTCATCCTCATTCATGATGATGATACAGATGTGGGGAGTGCCAAACTTAGGAGGACCATCCAGGAGAAACAAACGGATATCTAAGCCTTGTCTCTCAATTTCGAGAGGGCTAAGTGGATTATCAGGTATTTGGAGCAGAGGAACAAACAACTTGAAGACCAGTGGGAGATCATGGAGCTACAAAACATCCACGAGAATCGCCAATCTGCCCAACATAGGAGGATTGAGCTCACTCCATTAGAGCAAGAGATTAACAATGACCGAGAGTCTTGGCTCGAGTGGATCAACATCCGCCTTGAGAGACTGCTAGAGAAGGCCAACAAGGAAAAAACATTATTGAGGCAGATGGTTTATCACTACAGGGCACGGAACATGAGTTCAAGGGCTCGGATAAGGAATTTGAAGGCGAAATTGAGGAGAGCGACAAAAAGGAAAAAGAGGCAAAAAGAGCAAGATCGGCTTCGAATCTTGGTTGAAGCCTTTGTGGCCTAGCATAGCACTTCATAGAGAATCTCCAGCCTAGATTTCAAAAAATTTGGGGCAAGTTTGGTCATTTGACAAATTTTAGTGCACAGAACAGGGTTTTTCTCCCTGTGCGCTGCGCCACTGGCGCAACGCTTATGATAGGGATCTCCAAATCATGAAAGATTTACATTTTTGGATTCAACATGAAAAATCATGACTGCTGGTGCATGGCCAAGAATTTTGGGCAAGTTTTGAGTCCTGAGGAGGTCAAAAACACTCAAACAATGACCTCTCTACCCCTATTTTGACACACAAGAAGCAGTCTTGGGAGATTGAAGTTTTGGAGGGGAAATTGAGCACCAAATTCAGAAACTCCACTTGGGTTAGAAGTTAGACAGGCAGGGCTTTCTAACAAGCACACTTGGGCATAATTTGGACTTTAGAAAGTACATCAAAATCACCTCCAAAGTGGTGCGGCGCATATAGTTTTGGGCACGGCGCACAGAGACCCAAAGGCCAAAATCACTTCTGCTCCGCAACATTTAGATTCGCGATTTTCTCCAAGTGGGCCCGCTCATTTACACTAAATTTTTCTCGGCAACTAAGGAAAAGTTTAAAAAGTATTTTCACTAAAGTTGGCTTCTATCCAAGTGGCAAAGGAAGGCGAGCAGTCACTCAAGCCGTTTGTCATTTTTGTAGTGTTGCACCTGTCACTAATGGTTGGCTTTCCATTTCCAGTTTGTAATGATTTGAAAAACTCCCCAACTTTGGGTCGTTCCATTTCCCATTGGCATAGTCTATTTATTGTATGTAAAACCATTTTCAAAGTGTTGGTTGTAATTTCTGGGAGACTGCAGGAGAGAAACTTAGTTACTCATTGTATATTTTGACAGAGGATTAATGAAAGGCAGCAGCTCTGGTTCATGAGATTCATGTGGTGTGAGTGTAGCAAATGTATTGTCTTTCTATTTCATATGTATTTCGTTATGTTTCACAGTTCATTCATATTCATTTCTAGTGAAAGTTTCTAAGTAAGATAAGGTAGAGTTCATGTTTATTGCTCTGCCTTTGGGAAAGTTTCATGTTCTGTGTTCTTCTTCTGTTGAAAAGGATTCATGTTTTTATTCCCCTTTCACCCTCCTAAACAATCTTTCCATTTCGCATTATTTCAAATTTAATTGCTATACTTTCCGCCTGTCTTGCCTCATGAAATAATCTGTGCCTTTGTGTTAAATTCTCTGCTCATGTTGTTCATTGGTCCCATACATCCCAGAAACTCATTCATTTATCAAAAATTGCCTCTTGTTCCATATCTATTTACCTAGCCTAAAATCAATATTCATTGTAAGTCGTATGAGACCATATTGTTTATTTATTCACTGAGCGTGACACGGAGAGAGCCTCTCCTATTCTGGTAGGGCTAGCTACCAGACTGAGCGTGGTTTTTGGTTACCTTGAATTTTGCCTTCCTTCAGCCTAAGGCAGATTTAGGTGCTAACAGGGCACATGGAGAACAGGTTGAGAGAGATGGGCAAAGAATTGAGCATGGTCAGGCATACATAAAGCATCAGAAGAGCTCAATTATAGGAAGAAAATGAAATGTTGAATAAGCAGCTACAAGAAAGGGAACCTCAAGGAGGAAATGAGTTGTCAATCTTAAAAGGAAAACAACAAAAAGAGGAACCCCTGGTAGACAGTGAGACTTTGATGAAACAACAACAGGAAACAAAATCCCAGGCAGAAAATGAAGTATTGATTATGAAAAGGCAGCTACCAGAAAAGGAAGCTAGTTAGCCTACATGGCCAGTTGGGAAATTGAGGCATTACAGTGCAGGCAACCATCCAAATCAAATGCACTATACCTCAAAGATCAGTGGCTAGAATTTTAGATTAAATCACTAGCTCAGAGGGGTGCAATACCTTTTCAGGTTTATGGCCAATTTATGCATTTGTGCAACCACAGTTCAGGTGAGGATAAAGCGAAGCTAGTAGAATTTTATTTGCACAACATGGCACTTACTGACATGAATTTATGGATCCAAATGCTGCATTGGGAGATTTGCAGCTAATGGTTATGGCTTCTTGGATGAGCCATGAATAAAATCTAGAAAATGATGACAAAAGAGCTGAGTGAGCCCCTGATGATTAGAGAAGAACCAGAAAAACCCTTGGCTCTCATCTATGCCCACCAACACCTTGTAGCTAATCCTCAAGTTGTCCCTGACTGTGTTGACAAGCAAGCCTAGACTATTGCTCATTTTGAGGATATGGAAAGATTTTTATGGCGATGATTGCATTCATGCCTGCATGAGAAGGTGGAATACATTGCCACATAGCCTAAGGATCAGGGAGTATCACTCCCCAAACAGGATGAGGGAAGCCATGAGGAGAGTGTGCCTGTATAAGCACTTAATGCAAAGCTTGAAGGAAAACTGGATTGGCCTTAAATTCAGTCCTCCACTGTTGCTAGGACTGATGGAAGGGGTAAAGGAGGAGGAAGAACATAAAAAATGGGAAGAAGTGGATAGGAAAGTAGGTTTCCATGATAAAGAGGAAGACATCACATCATATTCTTGGGATGTCAGGGAATCTATCAGAGCCATTAAGAATGAAGAGTTAAATTAGTTGCTCAAAGGATGAGCAACCCATTTAGCATGGGGGTGATGATGAACCCTAGAAATGGGTAATTATATGGGCTCATTCAGCCTCTTATTTTGACTTAATCCACCATTCTCACTAGTTTGTTGCATGTTTTTGAATATATTTATGATAATAGAGTGAATTGAGTTAGTCACTTTGCCATGTAGTAATGAATGTTTTATGCAGATTTTTTGGACAATTTTGGACAAAGTCAAGGAATTTATGAGCAAATGGTAGCCAAAACTCAAGGAAAACAAGGAAGAGGATTTGTAGGGGGGGTGTCTCCTTCATTTATGACCCCTTCCCTCGAATCCTCCATCAGCAACTCAGAGTACAAAGGTCCACATTGATGATTCCAAGGGGAAGCCGAGCAAGTAAAGTAGGACTATTGTTTATCTTTAGTTCTGGGAAGTAGAGTTCCTTGATTTTAGGAGGATTGTTGGAGGTCCCCATTTGTATAAATAAGGAGGCTTAGAGCCTCAGTAGGTTATCTAGTTATTAGTGGATTTTTGCACTTTTATGCAACATTGTGTTCAACTTATTTTCATGTTCCTTTTTTAGAACAATTTATGTAATGTAACTATTATTTTTTATGAATATGAAACCATTTTTAAGCCAGCACTGATCTCTTTTAGAGGGTTGAAGCTCTTGGGTTAGGGCCCAACCCAAGCTACCCAACACATTTTTTTCTCTTCCATGCAATTGCTAGTGTGATAACTTGATTTGGGAAAGTTGATATTGGTTTAGATTTAGTTGCTTAGATAATTTCCTATTCTTTTCCCATAGATATCTCTGCATTCATTTCTATTCATCGGTTACTATTCAACATTTCCTGTTTGTAGGTCAGAAATTAGGTCAACCTAGACAATGTTTTGTTTTCATGGTATAGTTAGTTCTTGCTTTGGGTAGTTTTGATAAATAAATGTGCAAATCTCTTGCAGGACATCTCAGCTCAGCATACACCCATAGAGAAGCCAGCACCATCCCCCCTCTAACAGATTTCCCAACTCATTCACAACATTTCGCCAATCTGCCCTAATTTCTGCGTTTTTTTCCATAAAGTTGCTTTCTTGCCATTTGAATAAATCCAACCATCACATTCATTTTTGATCTTCCTTGACAAGTTCTAGACACCTCAACACCTTCATATAGCTTTTAGTTCCCCTTTCCTATCATTTTTCCACCTTCAAAACTCTAAAAATAGCTCTCAGCCTCCTCCTGTAGATCCTCTTGTAGATCCCCTGTAGCGTCTTGTAGAATTTCTTGCGAGTGGTTTTTCGAAGTCCGATCGCTATGGAAGTCTCTAGAAGGGAATTATGGGCTTCTTAGGACCTCTCCACACCTTCCTCCACCTCTGCAAAAACCAACTCCATCTTCCTTTGCCACCAAACCTCTGCACAATCACAACCAGATAAATCACAAGCATAATAATTTCACATAAAAACACTCAAAAGCACAAAAAGATGTTTCCTTCTCATTTATTTTCATAAGTATCTTGAATAAATCCAATTTACCTTTTCAGTAGTCAATGGAATTCATTTCTTCAGTTTTCATCTCTTTTCTTGCAAAAATAGGGTTATTAGGTAAATTAAGGTTTGCTAGGGTTTGCATTACATTTTAGTTATTCTTCTATTTCTACAAACGGATTAGCCCTTGTGGAGTTAGTTTTCTTTCATCACAGTCAAAGCTTCTTCTGAGAACTCATAGAAGTTGGCTTAAGTTCTTAGCAAACTTGTGCCAGCTAATCAAGTGACAACCTGCAGTAAGAGCTAGTACTTGTGCATATAACACCGTCACTTCCAAGTTTGTTACAAACTACCGGGTTGATAAAAGTAAAGTAGGAAGCCCCAGGAGTTGCAAATTATTGCTGCAATACTGGTGCTCATCAATGCACATCAGAAGATGCGTCTGGGAGGATGAAGTGTTTGACATTCTAAAAGCATGCCATGATGGTCCATGTGTCTGACATTTTGCAGAGCATAGAACTAGTCACAAAGTCTTACAAACAGGCTATTACTAGCCCACTATCTTTAAAGATGTTAAAAAGTTTGTTCAAACCTGTGATAGCTGCTAGAGGCACTGGCAAGAGCTACAGAGGATTCAATAATACATTTTCTTTTCCAATTATTTGTGCGATATGGCCTACCAAGATACATAATTACAGATGGAGGACCGCAATTCATAGGTAACAAGATTGCCACAACATTGAGAAATTACCATATTTTGCACAAAATTACAACTCCATACCAACCATATTCAAATGGCCAAGTAGAAAGTACTAATAAGGTAATTGAGGCAATACTTACAAAAATATTTGCATCACACATACATGACTGAGCTTCAAGATTGCCAGAAGCCTTGCGGGAATACCGCATAACATGGAGAAACACCACATGATATTCACCATATCAATTACTATTTGGTAAGGAACCCATCTTCCCAATCAAATTTGAGATTCAAACGTTAGGAACAACATAGGAGGTGGGTTTGAATTTAAATGAAGCTCATACCAATAGATTACAACAAATAAATGAATTAGATGAAATTAGGCTCTCAACTCTTCAACACATTGCATTAATTCAACAACAGAGGGTGAAATGGCATGATGCCCTTATTAAAAAGAAGATCTTCAACAAAGGAGACTGGGCACTCCTATACGATTAAAGGTTTCAAGATTTCCCCAGAAAACGCCAGACTAGATGGCTAGGACCTTATGAGATAGAAAAAGTGCATGATAATGGCACCATTACATTGACAACCATTGATGGATCTAGATATTCTTTCAAAGCGAATGGTCATCGAGTGTGAATTTATCAAAAACCGCTTACCAAGGAGACCTTTTACCAATAGTTACGGGAAGATTCCACCATGCAAATTCTCGTTGAGGAGGTTAACCCATCCTCAACATCAATCCAATAAACACATCATTTGTTTTTGAATTTTTTATATAAACTTTTCTTTTTTAAATTTGCTTGTATAATTTTTTTTTTGTACAGATTTAAGTGTTGTTCCATTTAAGGAACAATTGTTGTTCCTCTTAAGGAACAAAAACCGTTCCATTTAAGGAACAAAAACCGTTCCATTTAAGGAACAACACTTTTCTCTTTATTTAATTTTTGTGTTGTTCCTCTTAAGGAACAACTGCTGTTCTTCTTAAGGAACAACAACCATTCCATTTAAGGAACAATAGCTTTTGTGTGTGTTTTCTTTTTGTTGTTCCTCTTAAGGAACAACAGTTTGCGTGTTTATATTCCATTTAAGGAACATCAGTTTCGCGCGTGTTTATATTTTTGTTGTTCCTCTTAAGGAATAGTAGCCGTTCCGTTTAAGGAACAACAATGTTGCGTGTTTGTATTTTTGCTATTCCTCTTAAGGAACAACTGTTGTCCCTCTTAAGGAATAGTAGCTGTTCCATTTAAGGAACAACAGTTCACGTATGGTCTATTTTCACTGTTCGATTTAAGGGTCAACTGTTGTTTTTCTTAAGGAACAACAATTTTGCGTGTTTATATTTTTGTTGTTCCTCTTAAGAAACAACAGTTCTACATTTTTGTATGTTGTTGTTCCTCTTAAAGAACAACTATTAGTCCTCTTAAGGAACAACAATCATTCCATTTAAGGAACAACAATCTCGTTTACATTTGTTTGCGTTGTTTCGTTTAAGGAACAATTGTTGTTCCGTTTAAAAGGAACAGCACCCGTTCCATCTAAGGAACAATAGTTTGGTATGTGCGTTCTTTATGATGTTCCATTTAAGGAACAGTTGCTGTTCTTCCTAAGGAACAACTGTTGTTCCTTCTAAGGAAAAATAGTTTCATCATTTTTTTGCTTGTTTTTGTTCCTTTTAAGGAACAATAGTTTCAATTCAGTTTGTTTCCATGCTGTTCCGCTGAAGGATCAACACTTTCACTTATGTCTGTTTTACTTGTTGTTCCTCTTAAGGAACAACAGTTTCATGTGCAATTTTTTTATCTTTCTATCGTTCCTCTTAAAGAACAACAGTTTTGCGTGCAATTGTCTTTTTGTTGTTCCTGTTAAGGAACAATAGCTGTTCCATTTAAGGAACAACACCATTTTTTTTAGTGCATTTTTTTGTGAATAATATTTCACTCTTCATGATCCTTTGAAAGCAAGAATACAAAATATATGCAAGGATACAAAATTAGAGGTTACTGGAATAAGAAAATCAAAGAAAAATTACTAACAATTCTATGATTTGTCAGATGGAGGATACAGGGTCTCATCGTGAGCCGCCCTGTCCACCTTTCACTCCTTCCTAATGAATGGCATTATGATCCATCTGGTTACCAAGCCAGCACAATTGCCTCCATCTGACATCACAAGGCACTTTCCTAGGCATACATAAAGGATTATGGTTCCAAGGAGTGAAAAAGCAACTTTGTCAAGGTTATAAACACTTGTGGGCAATAGAGCTTTGCTGATGGTATTGGAGTCATATGTTTCAAACATCAATACTAATTATAAACCCTTTTCTTATTTCTTTATCTTTATTTCAAAAGAGATTATGTTCCCAATTCCTTTTGAACCTTTTATGCATGAAATATCGTTTAAAAAGTCAATCATAACAACTTAAGTGGAATAATGATTGCATAAAATCTTACCTATGTCAGCTGTCCTTTTCCCTTTTTCACATCACTCATAGCATCTCCATATCTATTCATAATTTCCATTTTAATGCATCGATTTCAGCAACTCGATATTTTTGTGATCTTGTCATAAATATGTACACCTTGCCATTGTTTCACCATGGCATGATTGCCATCAGTACGTTGTTCCTCCATTTAACCGGTCGAAGGTGACCTATCATTTTTCAGGGGGGCTCGGGCAACTTCCAAAGCACTTTTGCATATGTGTCAGTCTTTTACTTGGTTGTACCATGATGCATGATATCCCATAATAGCAAGTTTTAACGGTATATATGTTAAAAAAAAGGTATTATTCAATATTTACAGTTTGTTGTTCCATTGTTGGCTCTGTGCATTGTTGTGTAAAAATAAAAATGTGCAGAATTCAGACAAAATGGGAGGATGATCAGTACGCAGCAAGCCACAAACACTAGCAGTTTCCGATGATGAGAAATTCTAGTAAGGGCTGGATGGGTCGCATATTTTACATGACTGTAACAACCCAATGAAACCGTGGCTATCGAATTTTTATAGAATTTGTAGGATGATCATTCTATAGTAAGAGGAAGATGAATAATAGTGACAGATACAGTAATAGCTGAGATATCTAGACTACTAGCAGTCGGACCCATATGGACACATAAAAAATTGAGGCTTCAAGATGCCATGGCTGTCTTTCGGCATGAGGGACATGAACCTGATTGTCAAAGGTAAAGGAGTCCAGCCTTCATCTCTAGGAGAACCATGGACAAAGCTGGCTAGAGTAGTTCAGAGCTACATTACATGCGATGGAAGAAAAGATGTGGTAAGACCACGCCACCTTAAATTACTAGCAGTTTTAAAACATAAATGTTCTATAAACTTGCCTGCATATTTGAATTTTTTGTTGCATGACGCTGCTCAAGGCATAAAGAAATCTCAGCATATAGATATGGTTGTAAGTCATCATTTTCTAATTCGGTTGATAGTAAGCTACAATATTGTCCAGCAGCAAACCAGTATGGAAGAATTAGTGTTTTCTATAGACGGGGGATTAGCCTTACTTGCCCCAAAAAGAAAAAGCACCACTAACACAGCAAACAAACTGCAAAAATGTAGACACTCTTCCAAATTGATAACATGCATGGGAATAGTTAAAAACCTCCAGGTTAGTAGGAGCCAGCCCTTAGAATTATCTAGCCCTGAAAATGAGCAACCCTTATAGCTGGAAGGAAGAGACAACCAAGAATTAGAACTTGAGGAGGAAACAGACATACTAGTGAAGAAGAGAGGGATGAATCAGAACTTCCCCTAACTCCCAGCACAAGTCCACCACAAGACCCATTATATGAGGTGGAATTGACCCAGATTTTGGCCAATATGAGTGAATATATTTAGCCCAAAAGTCTACTCAACCTCAATGTTGAAGTAGAACAATTAGAAGAAAACTCTGCCCATAATAGGAGTATATCAGAAGAAATAGTTGGTGAAGTAGAAACAGGGGTAGAAACCACTCAGGAAAATGCATACCAAACTAGGGTTACCTCTCGAGAAGAACCTAGTCAGGTCGATGTAAACACAGAAGATGCAGGCCAAACAAAGGAAATGGAAACTAGTCAAGGCAAAGACACAACCCTTGGAGAACAAAACCCAACTGAGCAACCAAGCTCAGTAAGATCAGAAACGATTAGTGAAATAGTTGTTCCTCCCAAGAAGAAGAAAAGCGAAACTAAGAGGTTGCGAAAGGAACAACAGAAGTTGTAGAGCTTAGTGAAAATACTTAGACAAAAGATAAGAATACTAAAAAGGAGAAAAATTGCAAGTAGAACCCCGAAAATGGTGAATGCAGCCATTCAAACTGAATTCCATGATACAAGGACTACGGAGACTCAAACCGGGCCCATACTCATTCAAAACAATAAGGAACATCATGCTACTGTTACAAAAGTGGCTACCCAAATAGAGATTGCACATTTCTGCAATACAATTGTTCAAACAAAGGAAATACCCTCCAACAGTGTGGACACCTAGACAGATATCCAAGCCAAATATGTTTTGATAGGCAGCGATCTTTGTATAACAAATCTTCAAGAGAATCTGGCACAGGCTCAAGTGACTATAGAAAAGCTTGAGGAAGAGATTGTTCCCCAACAAAGGTACCAGGAATTACAGAGGCAATTGTGAAATATCAACACGTTAGAAAGTGAGGCCTTCGAGAAATGTCGGAGGGCAGAAGAAAGAACTGAAAAGGTGAAGAGCATACTGGAAACAGTCATGTGTCAGATGGATACACTCTATTCCCTTTACACAGATGTTTTAACATGCAGGTCCCCTGTCAAGAAATATGCTTTATTTTTATTAGAAAGGTATTTACAGTTAAAAATTAAGGCTGTTAGGGCAGGGTAACCCATAGAATTAAAAACTGTTGAGGATTTTATAAACTATTGTAAACACCATGGAGTAAAAGTTCAATGATTACTCTGTGAGTTTTATTTGCATAATTTTATATTGGAATAAGAAATGGAGAATAACACCAGCCCTTTTGTGGGTGATGTATAGTATCAAGTGTTCATTTCATTTTCTATTAACTAGTTGAAGTGGTTCAAAGCCCATAACACTTTCTAGAAGCAAGAAAATGGGTTGGACCTTTGGGTTAGGGGTGAACCGAAAAACCCATTACAACTGTTGACCGAACATAAGAGTGTAATGCAAAAGGAAGGAGTAATCTAGAACTTGGGACCCATCCACAAAGGAATTGTCCAGCAAAGGTAGAGTATTTCCTCTCTAACAAAGACAATTCCTTGGTAGCAACTAAATTCATATGGAAAACTTCCAATTGTAATGTACAAGACCAAGAACCATTTAACTATAAAAACTTTAAATTAGTTGTAGATCTCTTGGTTACTTATAGCAACCTCATCTTGAGGGAAGGTCCATATTGGCTAGGTTGTCGGTTTCGTAGTCCTATTGTCTAGTATCCTGCAGAAGGGATAAAGCTATATATGAATTACGTGAAGGACAGACAGGGCACATCCTTGAAATTTTGGCTAAAAATAATGGTTTTAGACCACCTCATGACATTCCTTCTCCAACCTATTCTTTGATTTCTTTGCACACAAACTACATGTTTTTCATGAGGGCGTGAAAAAGGTTAAGTAGGGGAGTGTGTTGAGCTATGGAAAAGGTATGCATTTGCCATTTATTTCATCATCCTTTCCTTTAATTATATCCCCTTTATATTATATAGATATTCATATATCAAGGGATTATAGTAAAAACTAGGGAACTATTTATTATTACAATTTAGCTAATGATTGTCTTCTCTCTTGTAGGAAAAATATGAAATTGGAAAACCGTTGTTCCCTACCCGAGAGAAGGGAAAAGACAAAGTAGAGTAACTGTTGTTCCCTCACCAGGAAGCAGCGTACAGGTAGCAAGCCAGGATGGAGAACGCAGTTATGGATAAGGACAGAGAAGATCACAGCATCAATGCAAAAGACAAAGAGATAACTGAATATGGAAGATTGAGTGGATCTCTCAAGATCTCTTAATCTTGAGGGATCGCTATTACTATTCTATCTGCTCTTACTATTTTATCTGCTTGGGCATTATAAAAGGGAAAACGACTGTAAAGAAAGGGGGAGATTATTCAGAAATTACTTTTGTATTTTTACTTTGATCATCTACTCTCATTGTTGAAACAAAGTACGAACTAGCTGTAACCATTTTGCATATGATTAATATATAATACTATTTTTGTTCCTTCTTTCATACTGAAGTAATCTGATGGTGTTCACTAGCGGCTAAGGGCCTGGGCCTGGTGGATTCACTTCCTATTCTTGTATCATTCTTTTATGATTTCTACGATGTGATGGTTTGGTTTCATTTATACCTATTGTAGTCGCATCACTTTACTATTTTGTAATTCCAAACTTAATGAATTGATCTGTTTTATATGTTGTAATTGAATTGCATTTCTATTCATTTCCCTCATAACAAGATCATTGCTTTTTGCAAGTATATTGTTGTGATGTTCATTTCACTTAGAGAGCTTCGCTATTCATTTCAGTAACTTAGCTTTGTTGTTCATTGCAGTTACATAAGTTTTGTTTTTCATTTCTATTATATAGCTTTGCTGCTCATTTACTTTCTGCAATCATTAGTTTTGCCTTTTAGCATTCTTACAGTTAGCATAATTATCTCATTTCGATCAGCTGCAGTAGCATTATTGATTTAATTCATTTCCATTTCCAATTCGTTATTTAGTGTGGTGTGTGTGAGATCAACAACTATAAAGAACATTGGCTATTATTGTCAAATCTCTCATATTCAGGATCTCGTTTATGCTTGATTTAGTTTACATTAGTTAAACAAGGAATGAGTTATTGCTACTGTATCCTTGATTGATAATTGTTGTTACTATGTCAAATAAATGATTTAGTTTCAGAGAATTGAGTTTCCTTTAATTGCAAGTGAGTTTTATTTAAAGCATCTGTTTACTCTTGTATTTGAAAGCTGTATTGTAATTTAGAACATTATTCTTGAGTAAATAGCCACCAATAACTGTGTACACTCTTGAAATAGAAAATCTTGCGCAGATTGATAACTAATGTGAAGATAATTAGGAGTTAAAAAGACACCCTTTATACCTCAACACAGAGATGAACTGAAACTGTCCATGCTCCCCCTGAGCACAAGCAAAGTTTGCAAAAATATTTTACAAAATAATAACATGATTCTATAACTCAACTATGTGGGTATGCCCTTCCTATCGCCAATGACTCATACATACATCCATTCTCCCAACCAAGTGGGGATATACCAAACTTGACTCATCCACCCAATCAAGTGGGGATATACCAATTGTTTATACATGACAAAAACAATAAATATTACATCATCCATGTTATGCAAAATGGGGATACAAATTACATCATTTTTCCAATAGGAATCATTCGAATGTATGAGAAGACATATTACATCCTAGACTTTTACGTGGCTTAAGCAACAAAAGGTATAAATATCTGAAGCCATAGCTGGACTCAACAACCATAATGCCAACAATACAGAATGCGAGTGAAGGTACATGCTCCCCCTGAACTTGTGTTACTTGTGCAATGTTAACAAGTCGATGGTCAAGTCATCTTTGTCAGTTAGATAAAAATTAATGAACATAGCATATCAATAGACTGTGATCATCAACATCAGACGGAGCACTCATATCATAGCCTTCCCCACTGTTTTTCGTGTTTGAAAAACATATACGCTCCTTGTCCCATCGAAACTCACATGTGTACGCGACTCAACTTTATGAAACACGCGTATAATAACATTTCCATGAAAAAAATTATATTTAACAGTAGGATGATGCAACAACTACTCCCATCCTTTGTCTGAGATATTCAAATGTTTCTCTGGGATGTGGTTTAGTGAATATATCAGCGACCTGTTTTTTGGAGGCGTACTCCAATTTGATCTTTTTTTTTTTCAAAAACTTGTTCATGTAGAAAATGGTATTTGATGGGTATGTGCTTGGTCTTAGAGTGCATGACTGGATTATTTGAAATATTGATGGCACTTGTATTATCATATAGAATGGAGATGGGTGGAGTATATGTGATCTGAATGTCTTGCAAGGTTTGCATCATCCAAAGTAGTTGTGTGTAGCAAGAGGCAACAACCACATATTCTGCTTTAGTTGTAGATAAAGCAATTGAACTTTGTTTCTTGCTGAACCAACGCACTAACTTGGAACCCATATAGAATGCACCACCACTAGTGCTTTTTCTGTCATTAACAATTCCTTCCCAGTTTTCATTTATATATGCATGAAGAGTAAGATCTACATCTCTAGGATACCATAAACCAAAGTCCTAAGTTCCTTGATGATATTTGAAAATTCTTTTCACTGCCTAAAGGTGTGATTCCTTTGGATTTTCTTGGAATATTCCAACTATTCCTACGGCATGCATGATGTTAGGTCAGGTACCTTTTAGATAAAGGAGACTACCAATCATGGATCTGTAATTTGGTTGATGTACTACTACTGATTCATCATTTGAGCTAAGACTGCATCCTGTTACCATTGGGGTACATACAAGTTTAGAATCTCCCATTCCGTACCTTTTCAAGATCTGTTTGAGATATTTAGTTTGTGAAAGAAAAATACAATCTTTATTTTATTGAACTTGTAGACCAAGAAATAGGTAAATTCACCAAGCAAGGACATTTCAAATTCTTGTTGCATTACTGAAGAAAAATTCTGATTCATGGATTATTCATTGCTACCAAAAATGATATCATCAACATAAAAAATAATAATTAGCAATTTATCAGTTTCATTCTTTGTATATAGATTGCCATCTGCTGAACCTTTTGTAAAACCTTGTTGGTGTAGATATTTGTCAAGATGGTAATACCAAGCCTTTGGAGCCTATTTAAGACCATAGAGGGCCTTTTTGAGTTTTAATACAATTTTTGCATAATTTCCAAGAATGAATCCTTCTGGTCGTTCAATATAAACTTCTTCTTATAAATCTCCATTCAGGAAGGTTGATTTTACATCCATTTGGTATACTTTGAATTTCTGAAAGCTAGAAAGAGCAAGAAACATCCTTATGGCTTCAAGTCAGGCAATAGGTGAAAAAGTTTCTACAAAATCTATACCTTCTTGTTGAGCATACCCTTTACAAACAAGTCTAGCCTTGTTTCTAATGACTTCTCCATTTTCATTTAGCTTGTTTTTGAATTTTCCATTTAGTTCCTATAATATTTCTATCATGAGGTCTAGGAACTAATTCCCAAGCATCATTTTTGCAATTTGCTCAAGTTCTTCATCTTTGCATGCTTCTTTTACATTTTGAGGTTCAGTGGAGGATAATAATGCTAGATAGCTTGAGGCCCCTGTAATAGTTCTTCTTGTCTGTACACCTACCTCTTTTTCCCCTAAAATTTGAGTTTCTAGATGATTTTTATGAACATACCTCGACAGAGTCTTTTCTTCTACCATTATCTCTTATTCTGGTGCTTCATTTGTTTCTTCTTCAATATTATTTTAATTTGATGTGGGAAAGTAATCCCCATTTTCTTCACTAATCTTTTGTTGATTTTATCTATTTTGGATTTTTCCAAGCTTCATCAACTACAACATCAATGCTTTCAAAAAAAATTCCGAGTATTTTATTATAACATTTATGTCCTTTACTTCTGGAAGAATAACCAAGAAGAATACCTTCATCTGCTCTGGGTTCAAACTTACCAAGTTTTTCATCAGTCCTTTTGACATAACATTTGCTTCCAAAAAATTTAAAGTATTTTACAGTAGGAGCCTTACCATACCAAATTTCATGTGGAGTTTGAGTGTTGTTTACCCAAACATTTGTGTGGTTGAGAATAGTTACAACAATGAATGCATCTTTTCTCTAGAAGGTTGCATGCATTCCAGATTCATCTAGCATAGCTCGAACCATTTGTTGAATAGTTTTGTTCATTCTTTCTACCACTCCAGTTGGACAAGTTCAAGAGGCTTACTAGCTGACCCTTCCTTTTCCATGATATGAACTCTGGGTTTCTTGTCGATTTTACATGGTTTTCATATTGTATTTTCTGGGATGCTGAACTTTGATAATTTCATTTAAAGTTTCTGATCCTTTAACAAATCTAAGATTGATAGATTTTGTTTTCTCAAGATCCTTTCTTAGACCTACAATTTCACATTCTAGTTTTTCATTGTGTTTTTCTTTTTTAACAAGTTGGTATGTTAAGGTATTTATAATCATATTCTTTTCTTCTAAATAGATTTTGAGTTTAGATATTTATTCATGAAGGTTTTTCTCTTCTAAATAATCCAAAAAATTATCATCATCATAAGCCATGAGAAGTTTGTAATCTTGTCCAGTTTCATCTTCATCACTATTAGATAAACGATCACTATCTTCATGAGTATAGTAACTCCTTTTATTCATAACTTGTTTTCTATTCCCTTTTGTATATTCCTTTCCTTTTTCAAATTTATCTTTATGAAGACATCTGGCAGCATAATGACAGACTCTGCCATAAGAAAAGCATTTGAAGGGTAACTTACCTCTAAACCTTCCAGAACCCCATTGAAGCTTTTTGAAAAAGTTTACCTCATCTTCTTCTTCCGAAATTTGTCCTGATTCATTGTGTTCTTCCTTTCCTTTTGCTGAAGCTTTGAATGCAACTTCTCTCATATTTGATGGTCCTCCTTTTCTCATCTCAAAGGTAGTTAATATTCCGTGAAGCTATGTCATAGTAATATTCTACAGATCCTATTTTTCTTCTATGGTAGACACTTTGGATTCAAATTTAGTAGACAAGGATCTCAAAACATTCTCAACTAAGGTAAATTCCTTAATTTCTTCACCCAGATTCTTCATACAATTGAAAACCTCATCTATATTTAGGAAATAGCTAGCTATGCTTTCATCACTATGCATCTTAAGAGTTTCATACTGAATTTTGAGAGTTTGAAGCTTATCACGTTTTACTTGAGAGTCTCCTTCGTAGCTCAGAATGATTTTGTCCCATATTTCTTTGGCTGATTTGAGCTACATGACTTTGACAAAATCTGATTGTGAAAGACTTCCCAATAAAGTATTGACAGCTTTGACATTGGTTTCATATTCCTTTGTACTTGCCATATCTATAGGAATTGTTGTTGGAAATGTATATCCTCCTTCCACAATTTCCCAGACATCTATTCCAAGTGATTATAGATAGGATGTGGTTCTTATTTTCCAATAAACAAAGTTGCTCCCATCGAATATTGGTGGTCTAATGGACCCCATGCTTTCTTGATTAGTCATTTTGATGGATTTCCCTTCAAGTGATCAAGCTTCTTCTGAAGGACTTGCTCTGATACCAATTGTTGGAAATAATACTGAGAGGGGGGTGAATCAGTATTGTTGTATCTCTAATTTTATTTCCCAAATAGATTTATATACACTACTTCAATGAAGTGAACTAGCATGTACACATGACTGTACTTAAAGAAACCAACGTATATGCAGAGAACTTTTGATTTAGACAATTTATCATGTATTGAGCTTAAACCAGTATATCAGAGATTTATTAGACAGTGCAATTAAAGAAGAATAAAGCATCACACATAAGCAACACACATAAACATCAAGATATAAGGTGGAAACCCAATGTGGGTAAAAACCACATGTTGTTGTCATCCCTGTCTTCTTTTAATAATAAGAAAATATGTTTACAATATTTTATTGGTGCATACTCATACTAGTACGCAAGCACCGACCTGAAGAAGGCTACACCCTTCTCTTGTTCTCCAACTACTACTGAAAGGGAGCTACAACCCCCTAGCTTTTGTACTATCCAATATGTTTACTAGTACGTAGGTGCCAGCCTACAGAAAACTCCGCTCTTCCACCAGGGACCACGTTTCATGAATTTTCAGACTAGTTACTCCTAGAACACAACACCACAATCTAAAGGCCATGTTTCATCCAATTTTCATACTGGACCCATCAACAACATTGAAACTCAGAAAATCATAACTGTAATACAACCATCAAATACATCTGCATCAACCAATCGCTAAAACTTAATCATCACTTTCTGAATCAACAAAAATTGAATTAGTCAATCACTGACAACCCATCATCACTGAAGCAAATCAAAATCAATCAATCTGATCATTTAGAACACTGTTACTAGAATACAGTCACCAGAACACAAAGCAGAACCCAGAACTTTGCAACATCAAACAAAAACAACTGAAACTTTACACATCATGCTTCATAAGGTATATGCTACTTCCATGTGTCGAAGCAGCATGTATACACACTTTTACCTAAACTGAACCAACGTGTAGATCTACAAATTCCAATTTATGTTGTATATGATACTTTCATATGCTGAACCAGCTTGTATACACTCTTTTACTATAGAGAACTTGCGTACAGATTTGTAAATTCTAACTTAAAACATCACAACTATTCTAGACTTCAGTCATACCCAGAACATCATATTTACAGAATAAAACATGTGTCAGTATCTAGATCAAGATTGTTCAAGTTCAAACCACATAATGATAATACTTTTAAGCCTTTATGATCCCGGTCCATTAACCTTCATCAACCATATAGGTGACTCCTTAGATCAGATCAATCAAACCATCAAAAGGTCATTAACCTACATATATGATGCAACACCTCATAAGATATTCAAAATTCTTGCACCCTTGGCCTAATGATCTTCTCCTCCTTATATAGTTTTATGCCTTTCTCAATAGCATGGACCAAAACTACTTAGGACCAATACCTTGGACCAAATACCTCGAACCAATTACCTTGGGTCAAATACCATGGACCAAGAAATACCTTGTACCAAAAACTTTGTTTTTCCAAGATATATCCACTTTTCCTTCTGTGAAAGTGTGTGTGTACGTATACACTTCTTTTGTTCAATAAACCTGTGTGTATATGCAGCTAGGACAAGGTGAACCTATGTATACCTCTCTTTCTTCATTCTTTGTAGTCTAATCTGTAATTCTTTGACCTGTTGCACTGCGATTTTTCATCTGAGTGAGTTTCCATCAAGGAAAACACATGTATCATAATGCCAATAGTTTGGTTTTCCTTGTTTTCTTTATCTTTCCCTTATTGTTATTTCCTTTTATGTTTTGAGGGTCTTAGGAATTGGTTTGGGAAAGAGGAAATTTAATGTATCTTTTGAAGAGCTGAGTAGAAGCCAATAGATAATGTACGAATAAGATGAATCCTAATGCATGAATACATCGAAACTGAAGACAAGAATATGACAGTAAGCTGGGTTGGTTGGGTCCATTGGGGCGAATGGATAATGGCAGGAAAATAATGAGAAAGGAAACATGAAGGTAAAGTACATGGATTTGCATGATTTCCATGGATAAAGGAAGTACTCTTAACCCTTGATATTATGGATACTTATAATTTTGTTGTGATCATGATTGATAGATATTATATATATATATATATATATATATATAATATATATATATATATATTATATATATATATATATAATAATAATTATATTAATATATATATATATATATATTATATTATATATATATATTTTATGAAACCATCTCACAAAAAGATAGAAAAGAAAGATCAACGCCTTAGAAATCAACCTCTTTGAGGGGGAAACCTCTTTTACATTACACAAATGAATAATTCTTGGATGATATAAATGACAAAACCTCACTTGTATATATAGGGGTCTAAGGGTTCACAATATAATCAAAGCCGACATAAAAATAATAATATAAGGGCACAACAATAACAATAAGGGCTACAATGACAATAGTAATGGGGGAGTCACTAGCATTATAGGGACCTGACATGCCCCTCTCCTTAAAAAAAGTGTTGTCCTCAATGCTTGAGTAGTTATGGATGCTTTTGTATAAAATTTTCATCCTCCCATGAGGAATATTCAATGGGTTAGTTCTTCCACATGACAATATACTCCGAAATTGATTGATTCCACAACTGTCGAGTTCTTTTCTATGACTATTTCAAGTTCCAGTATGATTTTTCCTTCCTCATCAAGTTCTAGAAATATTTTTTGAATTGGGAGCTTGTCACCAATAACCTTCATTAAGTAGGAAAGATGGAAAAGTAGGTGCACTCAGGAAGCTGCAGGAAGCTCCAATTTGTATGCCATAGTAACAATCTTTTGCAACACCTTGTATGAACCATAATACTTTGGTGTAATTTATTATCCTTCTTAGCTTGCTTGAGGGACATTTGTTTATATGGTTGTAGCCATAGAAATACCCAGTCACCTATATCAAAACTTCTTTTGCTACGATGTTGATCTTCCTATTGTTTCATTATATTCTGTGCCAAAGTTGGGTATCCTTTAAGAGTTGGAGAACTTGTTGTTGATGCTCGATGTGATATTCCAATGCTTGAACCTTATAATTTTCTCTTAAATATGATGTGATGGACGATGAGTGACATCCATAAAATGCCATAAATGGGGTCATTTTTGCTACAATATGGAAGGAAGTGTTATACCACCATTCAAACAAAGGCAACCATTCGACCCATTCTGTTTGTTTATCGGATACAAAGCAACAAACATATCCTTCCAAGCATTTGTTTACTATCTCAGTTTTCCCATGAGATTAAGGATGATAAGATGAGCTATGAGCTAACTAAGTACCAAGACAAGAAAATAATTATGTCCAAAAATTTCCAGTGAAAATGAGATATCTGTCTCTTACAATAATCTTTGGGTTTCCAGGTAGCTTTTGAATTGTTTCCATAAATGCAGTAGAAACTGTATTGTCTTTAAATGGATGAGATAATGCAAAAAAGTGTGCATACTTGGTAAGTCTATCAATTACCACCATGATGACACTCTTTCCTTCGGACTTGGGTAAACCTTTGATAAAATCCATTGAAACCTCCCGTCAACGTTGACTTGGAATGGATAAAGGTTGTAATAGACCTAAGGTATTAATTGTTTCAACTTTATTTTGTTGGCAAACCAAACATTCTGCCACAAACTTTTGAATATCATTTTTAAGGCCATCCCAAAAAAAAACCTTCTTAACCCTATGGTAAGCTTTTAAAAATCTCGAGTTCCCTCCTAAGGGAGAGTCGTGCAATTCCATATGAATATTTTGTTTCAGTTGGGAATTATGACATAGGTATAAGTGATCTTTTTACAATAATGAATCATTTTTCCAGCTAAATGTATCATATGTACTGGGATCTTGTTGTAACTTTTGAATGAGTGCCCACACATCTTCATCATTCTTCCATTCATCCCTTGCTTGGTTTATTCAATTTGGTTGGATAATAGAAATGGCACAAAGCAATGCTTCCACATCCTCATCCTTTCTTGAGAGTGCATCTGCCACAACATTTTGCTTCCCTTTTTTGTATATGATTTCAGAGTCATAACCCAACATCTTTGTGACCCATTTTTTTCTACTCTTCTGAAGATAATCTTTGTTCTAAAAAGTATTTAAGATTATCATGATCCGTTTTTACCTTGAAGTGTCTTCACATTAGGTAGGGTATCCATTTCTTAAGTTCATGTAGTATTTCAAACATTTACTTCTCATAAATATCTTTGTGTAAATATTTTCCTTTGACTGGACGACTTTAGAAAGCAACGAGTCTTTCTTCTTGCATTAAAACAACACTAATTCCATTTCAGAAGGCATCACATTCCACAATAAAGGTTTTTGTGAAGGCCGGTGCTTGGCACATTGCCTCTTTAAGATGTTCAAAGTCCTTCGTTGCTTCTAGAGTCCATTGAAATGCATATTTCTTCAATAATGTTGTTAGAGTTGTTGCTATTCTCCCATAATTATTAACAAACTTGTGACAATACCTTGTCAACATAAGAAATCCTTGTAGATGATTTATGGATGTGGGGATTTTCCATTCCTTAATGGCTTTAGTTTTTCTAGGGCCCACCTTAACACCTTCATGAGATATAATATGACCCAAATATTCCACCTCTTGTACTCCAAAGAAACATTTGAAGCTTTTTTCATATAATAGTTTGTCCTCCAATAGTTTGAGCACCCTGTCAACATTTTGAACATGATCCTACCAAGACTTGCTATAGATTAGTATATCATCAAAAAATACTAACACAAATATTCCAAGGAAGGGTTCGAAAATGGAATTCATCAAACCTTGAAATGTAGAAGGTGCATTGGCAAGGCCAAAAGGCATGACCAAAAATTCATAATGACCCTCATGAGTTCTAAATGATTTTTCAGAATGTCTTAAGCCTTCATTCGAACTTGATGATATCCTGAACGAAGATCCAACTTGGTGAAGTAAATTGATCCATGCAATTCATTCAATAGTTCATCAATGACAGGAATGGGAAATTTATCTTTAGTAGTGAGCTTGTTGGGCTCCCTATAATCCGGATACATGCGCCATGATCCATCCTTCGTGTGCACCAATACTACTAGAGCAAAGAAAGGACTTTGACTAGGTTGATTTATACCATCCTCTAGCATTATTGTAACCATACATTCAATTTCACTCTTTTGGGAATAGGGATATCGGTAAGGCTTGATGTTTGGAGGAACACTTCTTGGAATCAAATGAATAGCATGATCATGATCACAAATAGGTGGGATATGTTTAGGTGTCTCAAATACCTTGGAATGATTGTCCAAGGCTTTTTAGAGATCTGGAGAAATAAATGATTTCGATGTGGGAACCTCTAGTAAACATAATTGTGCAATTACTCCTCATTGTTCTTTCTTTAGAAGACTTGTCATTCCAATAGAGATGATTATCTTTCTTGGTTTCCTTGCTCTACCTCTTAATTCAAATTCCTTTCCTTTCGAAGAAAATTCATGAAAAATTCTTGAAAATTAAAAGATATTGTACCCAAGGATTGTAGCCATTGAACTCCTAGTACAATATCAACACCACCCATTGGAATGGAAATCATTGGGCTATTTAATACATATTCTCCCATGGATAGCTTGATATTATGGCGCTTTCTAGAGAAATTTATGGTTCCTCAACTTGCAACCATCACTTGACACTTTGGTGCTGGATATAGGAAGCAATTCAATTCCTTGGCTATCTTAAAATGAATAAAGTTATGGGTACTACTTGAATAAATCAAAACTATTACCTTTTTCTTCTTGATATGTCCTTCTATCTTGATAGTTTAAGGAGTGGTAATTCTGGCCAATGCATTACAAGATATGGTTAGATTCATTTCTTCTTTCTCTAGGGTTTGTTCTTGGTGTATATCCTCTTCTTTTTGCATTTATTTTTCCTTTCCTTCCTCCTCTTCACAATCTATGTAAAATAATTTCTTCTTAGCACACTTATGACCTTTAGTGTATTTGGTATCATAATTGTAACAATGCCCTTTTTCTCCTTTTTCTTCCAATTGTTGGGGTGTTACCTTTTGTGAGAGTGAATTTTGTTTCACTTGGTCTCGTAGTTTTGATATATCATGTTGCATTTCTTCCTCTTCTTCACGAGTCATGCTAGAGATTTCAAGTTCTTACTAGGTGTTTCCACTTTCTTTCTTCAGGGCAACAATTAATCACTATGCCCTTTGAACTTCAAACTAATTTTTCAACCCAAACTTATGAAAATTTTTAAAAAGACTACAATCTTTTTTTGCTTTGTAGAAGCTTGATATTGAACATGTTGTGTATCTGTAATTACGGATCTCCTAGGTTTGAAATTGCTTCCTGAGGTAGCCCTATAAGTCCTCTTTACAATCCCACTAGTTAGATCAAAATTGGATTCTCCAAGAAGGAGTTATGCCCACTATCCCAATATGGTCATATTATGTAATTTTTCAATAGAGAGAACTTGTACGACATTCCATGTGTCGTTGTTTCAACCTTCAAATCTGCAAAAGATACAGAAAAAACTATAGTCTGTCCTCTTTCTGTGGCTGATGATATTTAAATTTGATGCTCAGAGAGGATGATTATTTTCCCAAGGTCACCTGTTTGGAATGTAATTCGGGAGTTTGCAAAGACCCTAACTTCCTCAGATCATATCTCTGAAAATATAGTGAGACAACATCTAAAATTCAGACCCGAGGTTCAAAAAGGTTTTGGCTCAAATGGGTTTTGTTTTTAGATTTTGAAATGACATAAGAAATAATTATAAAGAAAATGCCATGATGACCTATTTGGAGCAGTGAAACCCTAGAATCCAAAGCTCTGATACCAAATGTTATGAAACCAGCTCACAAAAAGATAGAAAAGAAAGATCAACGCCTAAAAAATCAACCTCTTCAAGGGGGAACCCTCATTTACATTACACAAATGAACAATTCTTAGATGATACAAATGAAAAAACCTCCTTTCTATATATAGGAAGTCTAATGGGTCACAATATAATCAAAGCCGACATAACAATAATAATATAAGGGCGCAACAATAATAATAAGGGCTACAATGACAATAGCAAGGGGGAATCACTAGTATTATAGGGACCTAACAATATATCTATATATATATATATATATATACTATATATATATATATATATATATATATATATATATATATATAGATGTATATGTATATGTATATGTATATGTATATGTATATGTATATGTATATGTATATGTATGTATGTATGTATGTATGTATGCATGCCATTATCTGAAAGGGCCATCAAGGATCTTTCTTGTGGAAGAATGGTTTCTTTATGCAAGTGAATGACATGAAAAGATTCTGGGGTTTATGAGGAATCAAGTGGAAAAGTAGACTTGAAAGGTCTATGAGGTTAGTATCATGTGGATATGATTTTGATATTATGTGCTTATAACTATGCCTATGTTTATGTTATGTATAGGCAATGCTGAAGGGTACATTAGCTGAATGAAAGTTGTGTGGTCTGCGGCATGTTGGGAGAAGTATGGATAGTGGAAAGAGCCATAGGCTCGGGACTTTGGTTTTGGATACACATAGTAAGCCATGGGAAAAACACTAGAGGAAAGGTTTCCTAGTAGAGACAACGTGGTCTCTGGATGTGCAGTATTTTTCTTGTGTACATGTTGTATTGCGTCATGTGTATTATGTAGTCATTGTATTGTGACACGTGTATTCGTTGTGTTATACTGTGTGTACATGTATGTGTTGTGTTGTACACTGTGTGTATGTGTATGTGTTGTGAGGGGATTGGTTCTTAGGATCCGTAGAGGTTTTGGGTTGTGACAAGATCTCTAGAACCCTGTAATAACTTGGATTCGGTTGGGGGTTGGAGCCTTGTAATAGTTTGGGTTCCCTAGAAGTTTTGGGTTGAGATAGTTGTCCCTGGAGCTCTAGATAGCGTGTGAAGAGACAAACCTTGAGTTTTTGATACCGAGGGTAGAGACAATATTGTCTCTGGATACCCTTGTTGTTGATATTGAGGGTAGAGGAAATATGGTTTCTGTATGCCCTTTTTCCTGATACTGCAGATGGAAGAGATGAGAAGGAACTGGGTGCTTTCTAGGTTTGGGTAAACAATCTAGTGCATGTATGAAAAGGAAAAAGAACAAAAACATAAGAAAAGAACAATTTAAATATAAGTATTCATATTTTTTTTCAATTTTAATTATGAACATGATCTATGATTCTGATTTAAGATAGTTGAGTTTTGAGCTAACCAGATGTGATACCTCTGTATATGATGATTTTATGAAGGATCTAATTTGACTTATTGTGATAGTTATTAAATAGAATTTCAAGTGTTACCTTATTGACAAGTTATCAATGAGGTATGATTTGAATTTATTAATTCCTTTTGAGTCTAATTGAAATTATGTGCTTGGTATAGCAAAGCATGGAAATGCCCCAGTTTGGGTTGTTTGAACTTACTACAAGAGAATTAGCAGTAGTAGAAAAAGTAATTTGAACATGTAACAATATGTTGGTAAAAGCACTTTAGGAGTAGGGCCATTATGGGAAATTAGTACCCAATAGTGTTGATTAATTTTCATAAGCATCCTATGACCGATATGATTGTTTTGAGGTAGTGATATGCCTTGCTTTTTGGACCTCCTGATGCAAGGAAAACTTGCTAAGGGATGCATTTCTCAAGGAATTGAGAAGAAGAGAAGGGGTTGTCGAGAAAAATTGAAGGTTAGTGACTACACATAGAAGGGTGACTAGATTGCCCAAGGGATTGGGGAGAAGAGAAGGGAAGGTCGGGGAATAAATTTATTTCAGTCAATAGAATTGTTGATTGGAATCAAAAGAACATTGGGAGTGTGCTAGGAAATAATGAGCCTATAATTGTTCATTAAGAGAACAAGTAGCACAAGGATGCTAGCGTTGGACATTAGAGGAAGAATTTGATCTTAGTAGTGGATTCTCAACTTCGTGGAAGGAGTTGAATCTTAGTAATACTTACGAGGGTGGAGGTGTGAGCCTTTGGATTTCCTTGTTGTTGATGTAGGCATCATATCCTTTTGTTTATTGGTTGAATAAAATGTGCATATGTATATATGTGTTTTTCATTGTAAATATTGCATTGAGATAGGTTTATAAAGCTCCATAAGTAGTATTTTTGTCATGTTTTCAATAGGTTGTCATTATAAATACTACATCGAGATGTGATGCTCCATAAGCAACATTTATTTCCGGCCATAAGTTTCATAGAACATCAAGGACCATGTTCCTCCAAGGGGGAGGGGTTTGTAAAATCCCCACGTTATATTTCCATGTAAAAATGAAAAAAACAACCCAGTTCATGGGACATGTATCCCAAGTTGAATGAGGGGAAAAAAGTAAAGTGGGTATCACTTGTGGTTAATTATTTGCTATGGTAATTGGCATTGGCATTGGAAAAAGGAAAAAGGAAATAAATGGAAATTAATTAAATGAATAAAGGAAAATAAGAGAAAAGGAATATGAAGGGACAAGAATATGCATGCAAGGGAAATTAATGAAAAATAAAGGAAAATGAAAGAAAAGAGGAAAGGGATGGAATAGACACTAGATATCAATGATGAAAAGGCCCCTGAGGAATAGTTGATAATTTTTTTCTCAAATTTTTATACGTTTTAGAAATAGAAATCCAAGAGAGAATAGGTAAGGGAGTGTAACAGGAAGTTTGCACAACAACAAGGGTAGAAAATAGTTGTGGTTTTGGAGGTAACAATATGCATGTGTGATTTAGCATGCAAATATTTGAATGCATGATACATGCATGTGGTAATCTAGTTAATTTTCTATCATTGACATGGGATTTTTCTGGATTGACAATGGTTTTAACCTTGTCTTTTCGATCTACTAGCCCTCTAGGATTGGCAACTATCCTAGAAACAAAAAATCAAAGCAATTTAGAATTTCTTCTATGTATGATAGATAAGAGAGAGGCAAAGGAACCAACCTGGATCTTCCGCTTGACTCCTTGCTTGATCTCTCTCCCCCTCGGTAGAGCTTGCAACTTCCCTCCTACTTATCCCGCTTAGAGAATACCTGTAGAAACATAGCAACAAAGCACCATCAAAGCATCTTGATCTATTATATAATAAGCATTGCATAATCAGAAATACAATGAACATACGATGGCATTCACAAATAATAACATTCACAATTGCGCAGTTGAATGGAAGAAAACTCAAACAACTTTATTAAATAGAAGGGAGAATTACAACCCAATTGTTTGATCCAACCTCATTCTCCCAACATAAAAGCCCTCTTCATGTCATGAAAAGCAAGATCACACCAACAATACAATGCTCTCTCTCAACCTCAAACTATCAGCACTTCCTTGCAAATTACAAAATTCCAGCCTCTAGATCTCTTAGATGAGGGATCCATTTATAGATGTGTGCAAGGGTGTGAGTTGGGTTTTGATTAGTGTCATTCCACTTGTTGTTTTGGGTTCCACTTGGAGATTTCTTGGATCTCTTACTCATCCCTAGGCGAATTTAGAGAGGCAAGTGTCATAGGAGAAGTTTCTAGAATATTCCATGAGCATCCACTTAGCAAACTATCTCAGACATTTGTCCATCCTCACTCATCGCACCCTACAGAAGGCCTCGTCAATATGCATTGCACCTGGCTAGTGTAGGAGTCAGTATGCATCGCACCCTGATAGTGGAGTAGTCAGTATGGTCCTATTTTGGCTAGTTCTGGATGGTTTTTCAGGTGGAACTTTTGGGGAATGATGTAATCGATTGACCATGATCCTTTAGGGTATGAAACAAAACTTTTAGGGGTTAAAGAGCCCTAGTTTATTGACATATAAGATTGGGGTTGAAATGCCCAAATATGTCTATAACAGTTGCCCCCTAAAGCATGAAGTTGTAAATCTTTGATGTCAGGTGAAATGCTTTATCATGAGGATCCGAGGTTTTCGAAACTAGAAGGTGACCTATATAAGATGCAATACAATACATCATCATTATATATTTTTCATGATCTAGTTGAGGCAGACATTCCCATGCTCATCTTTATAAATTCATTTCAGTTACATAGAAAAGATAGTCATCTGCATATGCAAAATGGTGATTCTTCAAATGTAAATTCATCACCCCTTGCTTAGATGACTATCTATATAGCTTCTGTGTACAATTGATGTCTTTATATCCATGAATATATCACAGCCCAGATGGATGAAACTAGATCCGAGGTATTCAAAACTTGTTCAATATTCGCCTGATGTACAAATCAATCCATGTGAAGATATGTTCTGAAGTCAAACATGGCAAGACATCGCCTGATTACCAGCCAATAATGTGAGTTGTTAACAGATGCGTGAGGAATCATCAATAGTGATGATGACCCTCAAGGTACTACAGTACAATTCACGTGGTGTGAATATATGATCCGATGTCGAACACCATGCAAAATATTTCAGTCAAAGACCATTGATGTCAACCTGTCGCCGGAAGTGAGAAACTTTTCATTTTGGCATGCAAGCTTCAAAGTACTGAAAGGGGTGTTTCTAAGTAACCTTCTTGGATAATGAGCTGATGTTGACAAGAAGTGACTTGTCATAGGAGGGCCTTAATGTATCCCACTTCTACGACATGAAATGAAGCAAATGATTTTTTGGAGGTGAAAATGGTCTGATGAAACAAGGTTCAGGAATGGCGATCATGAAAAATGGAGGGTGAAGGTATTGCAGTGGATGAGGCATTGATTAGATGGTGGTTTCTCAACTGTATGACTTCTCTTGAACATATCGACGACACTGAGATGGATTGGTAGCGTTAACCCCAACAGATGGATGGTGTGGAAGACCAATGGTGAAATGACCAGTGAACGGAATAACCCAACTCGACTCAATCATGGTGATGGAATGAAAGTGTCATGTTTAAGAGCAACCTGCTACGATAAAATTCTTCAAGTTTTCTTCCCTTTTTCCCTACTCATTGCTGACCAGTACCTCTTTATTTTGTCAAGCTTGATGAGGATAACATAATATTGCTCTATAATTTTCCCTTCAGGCAAACCTGTCACTATGTTTTAGTGAACCTAACGACAGTGAAACTCGTTCTTGTCTAGGTGGAGAAGTTTGTCACTATTGTTTTAATGAGTTTAAAAACAAATACAACTCGGTCCTTTTCATGTTTAAAGAGTTTGAAAAGGGACGAAAAGGAAACTCCAACAGTTCGTTTTCGTAGCATAATCCGTTAAGTCCTAAAAACGATAAAATAATACAAAATGGATGACTTTTTGATCACTTTAGCGGGCTGAAAAGACAAGCGCTCGAACTTTTCTGTGAGATAATCTCTCAGGTTAGAAAACAATTAAAATATACAGGAGGGATGGCACTTCAAATCAGTTTAGTGAGCTGGAAAGGCCCATAGCTTGACAATATTTTCATATTTAATGAGTCTAAAAAGAGTTTAAAGGAGACTCGTTTTTTTGAGGAACGAGTGGTGTTTAGGGTAGCAACTGGTTCCGGGTAAGCTTGGAACTTCTCAAACCATGGTGATGTGAAGAGGTTGGGTAATAGGACCACTTGTCGCAGGTGTTCCTCAAAAGGGTAAACAATCAAGTGGAAGTGTATGATCGGCCAAAAGGATGGAGGTGATGGCAGGAACACATCCAAGGCTCAAAAGGATGATAGCATAACAATCACAAAGGTTATTTACCGAAGGTGGGTTCATTTTTTAATAAGCTTGAACTGTGGGGGAACTATGCTCGGTGGTAAGTTTATTTTTTAACGAGCTTGAACCGTGCGACAACATATGCTCAGGTTTTAGTCTTCTTTTTATGTAAGCTAGAAATGACAAAACTAAAAAGCTAGAAAAACTAAACTAAAAAGCTAGAAAATCTAGAAAGCTAAGGAACTACTAAGGTTAGGTAGGATGGTTTTGTCTGCGTAATAGACAAAACACTTCCTTTGCTTCGTTTTCTGCGCAGACAAAGGTGAATGGTGTGTTAGACCAATCACCTAACCTAAGAAGTTAAAAAGATAAAAACTAAAAGCTAAAAAACTAAAAAACTAAAAAGCTAGAAATGAAATTGAAAAAAGGGTTGCATGCCCCCAACATGATGAAAAGGAGAGTCCCTAGTAACCATACAGAAATCACTGTGGTTAACCAAGATAGTTTTTGTCAGTGGTTAGACAAAACACTTCCTTGGCTTTGTCTGCCAAATAGACAAAGATGAATGGTGTGTGATACCAATCATTTAACTTACAGGGAAAATCATATGGTAGGATGGTTTCATCCACAAAGTAGACAAAAAACTTCCTTGGTCTTGTCCGCAGCGTAGACAAAAGTGAATGATTTTTCATACCAATCACATAACCTACAGGGAAACCTATCTTTTTAGCTAGGTTCGTCCACCAAAGCAGATAAGGGTGCATGCCCCCTAAGCTTCGTTACATTCACCAGACTACTCATGGTAATTAGGTGGATGGAATAAAGGCTGGAGAGACACTCTCAATGCAAAAGGACCATTTAGGGATGATGATCGACTTGGAGCTATGCTTGAACCAGGGAAAGAAAGCTGGTCAATGGTGATAATTTTGCCTTCATGCAGGAAACACATCACTCTAAAGAGTGTTGAAACAATAGCTTCCATGTTGTAAACATAGTCACGTCCAAGGAGTAGATTGTAATCGAATGGTCCTGGGACTACCATCACGTTCAGGTGAACGGTTTTCCTACCCAAAGTTATCGATAACTTAGGAAGGATCCCTAACTGTCAACTGGTTCCTTTGTTAAAGCCTGACAAATTATGTGTGATAGGCATAAGCGATGGCAAGCCAAGCACTTTCAAAGTAGTTGAGGAAAGGATACTCATTGATGCCCCTTCATCTATGATAGTGCTAGACACGATCATTTTGTAAACTTGTACTATGATTCAGAATGGTACATTAGAAGGAAGGTGGGATCTTTCTAGTTGATTCCAATCAAAGGAAGTGACTAGACTGCTTGGAGGGGGTACCGAATAAACGGTTGAATTAACCCCTTGAGTAGTGGGAACTAGGGGATTCTCTCCCAGTTGTGAAGGAACAGGTGGATTTCCCCCAAGTTCATCGGACTCTAAAGTGATAAAATGAATTTGAATGGTATCGTTCTCACTCTCTTTGGGAAGGGTATGATCTTCTGAAGGTAAAACTGGGTCGAATTCCATCTCGACTTGTTGAATTTGGTCTGGTATGGACTCAGAAGATTCACTTTCAGTCATAGGTGTTTCGACCGATGGTTGAGTTATGTCAGTTGGATTTTCAACTAGTAAAGGACTTGGGGAAAGTTTCCTGTATCTAGTTGGAAGTCGCTACGGTGAAGCAGGATGACTATGCAAGACTCTTTTGGCTTCATCCAAAAAAGGACAACAAGGAAGGGTATGGTCCCCTTCACATAACCTACATGGGATTTTGACCTTTCTTTTCTATCCATAAACTTCACTATTACCAGTTGATGGTGTGCTGTCAACCTGATCACCAGAGGTTGATGACACTTGATGGTGCAAACGGGGGGACCATTCTCTCATGATCTAAGGAATGCATGGACATTCTCGATGAAAATGGTCTCCTCTACAAATTATGCATGGAGATCTGGGTTTGGAATGTTCAGTGTGTGGATTTTCACTAGATGTGGCATGGTTTCCCCCTTGCTGAATCAACTTCTTCTTCTTCTTCTCCTTCCCTTTCTTCTTCTTCTCATCCACCTGGTTACTAGCATCGCTATTTTCACCAAGTGAAGAGGAAGAAGGGGAGGGAGAAACAAACGAAGACAAAGGTGAAGGGTCAACTTCAGTATCGACTGGATGCTGATTTGATTGCTAAGGAATTATGGTATTTTGAATGACAGAGGTTGAGGAAAGCCAGACTGGCAGGCCAATTGTGATTCCCGGAAGGGACAATGTGGCCATATATAGAGCACCAATATTTCCCCAAGAAGAAAATGGACTAGGATTCTCCTCAAAAGGGATTCCTCGATTGGTGGACTCCATTATATCAACTTAAGATCAATGAAGGAATAGGGATGTTATTCCGAATTTAATAAATTTTAATAACGCTTTGACACAACTTTGATTTTTCAATTTTTAAGAGTTGAGAAAAAGCTAAAGATGACTCTAGTCCCCTTCGATTTTTAATGAGCCTGAAGTGACAAGTGCTTAGATGGACCTTTTCTTTTAAGAAGTCGAAAAGGAATGAAAGTGACTACTATGGAAATATAGACAGAGGGATTACCAAACCAATCACAAAACTACAATATACACCTTGGTGATAAATTAAAGAGAAATTACCAAGGACTTATGTATGTTAGTCAATCTTCCCAAATGTTGTGTTCAGTGCATTGCGATCAATAGGGCGGCATACACAACTTCCTATGGATAAAGGATGTAAGCCTATGGTGGTCTCTGAATATATATGCGACGATACGGGGAGCACAAGTCGGTGCTAGCACTTGTCATATCAAAGAGGAGGAATCACCCAACCTTCGATGAAAATGATATTTACTAGATTTTACAATGCTAGAACACATCTCTAGCCTAGACCTCTAGATGTGTTGTGTTAGGTTCCAAAGCGTTGTTAGGTTCTTTAAGATTTATTTTAGAGTTGATCTTGTTTAAAAATTTTCCTTTAAATGGTTCACCATGTGATGTTGATTTGAAATTCCTAAAAATGCAATCTACAATGATAAACAATCATTGTTTATTTTGATCAATGAAAATCCTAGCTACTAGGGAAAGAAAATTGCGATTTTTTCAAACAAAGAGCAAAGAGCACACAATAAATGCACTTTTCCTAAATCATTTTTCGCACATAGTCCAAATGAAAATGCAAATGCATGTATTTTTTTTTGTTCCCCTTAATGTGAAAAATGCCAAAAAGGAAAACTAAGTATAGCAAAGATCTGAAATATTTCTTTCAAAGCGACATTTCGACAATTTCTTTTTTCAAAATAGAAAGGAAGACTAAAAGACACTTTTCAATTTCAAATAGAAAATTCTTTCAACACATCGAATAACAACAAATCAAATCAAGTTCACGACAAAATGTTCAACCAACTATTCGGAGAAGGAATACTTTATGACACTTCTCTTCTTTGACACAAAACGATAGTGATGACACTTTTTGTACCAAAACGATAGATTGATTTGAGAAACTTTTCGACAAAGGATTGTAAATGATGGACAAATTCATAAAAAAAATTACTAATCCTAATCAATGGAGGCTGATATATGTAATGCAAGCAGGCTTCAGTAATGAGGTATTGTTCATAATCAACAAAACAACTAAACAGAAATGAAAACAAGGACAAAAACCTCGAATTACAAGAAGGGAAATAGGATCAGTCAGTCATCACACCTGGGCTTCAGAGAAACAAGTATGAATCACACCTGATACACTCAGCAAGTGCGATGCATACTCGTTGACAGTGATAGACAGTGCAATGGGCCAGGGAGTGCAACTGAGATAGGTTTTGGCGCAAAATTGCAGCTGATTTCAGTGAGTTATGCTGACCTATGATGGATAGTAAAGAGAAAAGTACATATGAACGATCTTGGGAGGTTATTGAGCTACCAATAGGGCATCTAGAATGCTTGTAAGTTATTGTTTAATTCATAAATTAAACCAGATATTAACTGAAGCAACATTCATCTACTATGCAATTGTAGAGCAAGAGCAGTTCGAAGGATATCTGGTTAACTTCAGGTTCCATCTATAGTTTATAAAACAAACACAAATAACACAAATAACACACAAACATCTATTTGGTCCCCAGCGGAGTCGCCATTTTGTTTCCGGGAAAACTAGTGTCTTTTTGATTGACTAGCCCTCTAGGATTGGCAGCTATCCTAGAAACAAACAATCAAAGAAATTTGGGATTTCTTCAATGTATGATAGATAAGAGAGAGGCAAAGGAACCAACCTGGATCTTCTGCTTGACTCCTTGCTTTCTCTCCCCCTCAACAGAACTTGCAACTCCTCTCCTACTTATCCCGCTTAGAGAATACCTGTAGAGACATAGCAACAAACATCATCAAAGCATCTTGATCTATTATATCATAAGAATTGCAGAATCAGAAATATAATGAACATACAATGGCATTCATAAATAATAACATTCACAATTGTGCAGTTGTATGGAAGAAAACTCAAACAACTTTATTAAATAGAAGGGAGAATTACAACCTAGCTGTCTGATCCAACATCATCCTCCTAACATCAAAGCCCTCTTCACCTCATGAAGAGCAATATCACACCAACAATACAATGCTCTCTCTCAACCTCAAACTATCATCATTTCCTTGCAAATTACAAAATTCCAGCCTCTAGATCTCTCAGATGAGGGATCCATTTATAGATGTGTGCAAGGGTGTGAGTCATCTCTGGGGTTTTGATTAGTGTCATTCAACTTGTTGTTTTGGGTTCCCCTTAGAGATTTCTTGGATCTCTTACTCATCCATGCGAAAATTCAGAGAGAAAGTGTCATAGGAGAAGTTTCTAGAAGATTCCTTGAGCATCCACTTAGCAAATTGTCTCGAACAGTTGTGCATCCTCACTCATTGCACCCTAAAGAAGGACTCTTCAGTATGTATCACACCTGGCTAGTGTAGCAGTCAGTATGCATCACACCTTGATAGTGGAGCAATCAGTATGGTCCTGTTTTGGCCAGTTCTGGATGGTTTTCAGATGGAAGTTTTGGGGAATGATGTAATCAGTTGACCATGATCCTTTAGGGTATGAAACAACACTTTTAGGGGTTAAAGAGCCCTAGTTTATTGACATATAAGATTGGGGTTGAAGTGCAAAAATATGTCTATAACACCTTTCCTTCCCATTTCCTAGATAACCATGATGTATTGGATTCCTTGTTTTGATTAAGCTTTGGATGACGATAGATTTATTTGAGGTCATCTCAAGAAAATTCCCAAGGGTCAAGGATGGAGATGGGATTTCTCCTAGAACTCTTGACGAATGGGTGGAGACAAGAAAATTCCTCTGGTTATGGTGAATAAATTCAGAGGCATCCAAGCTTGTTTGGTGTTAATGATTTCTGGACCCATTTAGGTGAAATCATTGCAGTTGAGGGTTGAGGTGGTTTAGTTTCTAGAATCCTTGGTTGGTTTTGTTTTGGTTTATCCCATGTGATCCCAATTTCATGCTTGGAATATGGCACATGGGTGACTGGATAAAAGAAAGGTTTGGCTCATCCCAATCTATGGTCAGGTGGTACGTGGAATTCCCTGACTTAGTTGGCTTTATGCATATGTCATTATGTGGTATTTCTTATTGAGATCTATGAGCACATGTATTGCTTATTGTGTTGATTTTATGACTAGTTTGTCATGGTTTTATTTTGGTTAATTGTTGGTTATAAGCATGACATATTTATCATTATGTGATGTGCTCTTGTTATGGTTCTATTCCATGATTTGACAGACTCTTGGTCATATATTTGAATGCATGGGCTAATATGTGTTATTGGAGCTACCTTGGTAGGGCATTGAGCCTTCTTGAACATATATGAATTTATGACCTGTAGTCACTATGTTTACCATGTGTTTGACAAAATGTTTAGCATGTGTTTTGAAAATTCTTAGCAAGATATAGACTTAGTATTTATCATAATAACTTATTACAATATCAGATTGAGGTTTGGAAAGTTCTGGGTTGTTTTGGGTATCTAGCCTATAGCTAGCCCTAAAACTATGGAACTAGGTTGCTAGTTGTACCCCTTGAACTGAGATATTTTGGTTGAAATAGCATGGAGGAAGGCTTGTGTGTGTCGTTGGAGCTTTCCAACCACATGCACAACTTGGCATGTGTGCAGCTAGGATGTAGGTTCAACAAAAAAAGTCAGTTCTAGCCTAGGGTAAGGTCATCAACAGACATTACTTGGTATATCAATGATGTGGTTTGCCTGGGAGGTTGCAACATGATTCCAATTTTTAGGCCCCACTTCCATAACTAGACCTTGGATGTTGTGTCATGTCATAATAACACATAGCTCAAGGTTACCCTAGAGAGATTGTAAAAGTGGGTAAATGTAAGGTGGGGTGCTACAAGCCCAAGGAGGATCCCACATGATAGTTAATCCCAATGGTGGGAGCCCAGTGGGTGTACCTCGACAAAACCTTAAAGGAGCACTTAAATAAATTAGCAGTATGATGCGTGTCATGTAGACATGGTTGTACAGTAGTAAGAGGGCCAATAGAATTTTAATCAGGTGAATGTGGCAAAGACATTATAGTAGAGGGAGGTGTGGAGCCTTAGAGAAGGAATCCCCCACCTGATAGGTTAAACGACATACATGTCCTAAGGAAAATTGATCGCCATGAATCCCCACCAATTGCACAATATGAAGTTAGCCCAAATCGTCGATCATGAGATCGACAATTGTGGTTGATTGTGCCACCCCCTCTCAAAACCATAAACGACCTAAAGGGGGGCGCATAAACCACAATTGGTTTCATGATAGTGCAATAGGTTGCATGACATGGAAAACAAAGAGAGGCAATGCAGTGTTAAAAAGGGCCAAGAGCCTTAGAAATTTTTATAAAGGAAACTCATGAAAATCCAAGGCTCAGGACCTCTTTCTCTCTCCTCTAACAACAAACAGGTGGGGAAATTTGGTTGGCTTGTAGGGATGACGTACATGCAAAGGTGGATGATGAAATTAGAAGTGATATGGTGCAATGAGGGATGGACACATGGCATGCATATTTGGGGTTTTTAGGTACCCAAGTGGACCATTTCCAAGTGACACATGGACCATTCTAGAAGCAAACATGGAATGTGTGACATCATCCTGCTGGAAAGATCCTGGAAGGATTTGAACTAGCATAAAAAGGTACTGGCACGCTGACTAGGAATTGGGATGATAGGGTAGCTTTCAAAGCCAACTTATCCTAAAACTGTAGTGATTGGGTGCAAGTACAATGGGTGCACCCCACTAGGACATATCATCCCTAAATTTCTAATCCAGAGTAGTTTTTGAATGCACAAAGGAAAATTGTTAGGATGATGAGCTCAAAGACACGTTGAAATTGACAGGAGGAAGAGACAACCAATGAGAAGCAAGAAGATTCCCCCATGAGACAGGTAATCCTGGAATGCTAATGTTGGAGGTGTTTAAGTGTGAAAAATAATAAACATTGGGATAAAGGTGTTGGGAACCTAGCATCAACACTTGGTCTCGTCAGAAAAAGAGACTAAGGACACGGACATAGTCGCAAAGGAGGTTAAACCCTTGAGGCTTAAAGGAGCAAAGGGTTCGTTGGGTTTAAAACTGAGCGCCAGGACAAGGTTTTGTGGTGGCTGGGTGACCACAAGCACGGGTAGGTTAAGAACTTAAGTGGAAATTTTTGCAACATGTACAAGTAAAGTGGCATATTTGGATTTTTTTCCAAATATAGCGGATAATTAAAGTTGAAACCAGAGTTAAAATTGTAATTAAACCTTGTAAAAGTTCCAGGTTTCTAGAATACGATTTTTTTATCAATTTAACTTGCAAAAACATGTGATTAGGGTATGATGACTTGAAGAAAATATGTAGAAGACTCAAATAAATAGGATAAATAGAGAAACAAAGAAACTCATTCAAGAATGAAAGAAAAGAAAAAAGGCCAAAAATAACAAACCAAAATTATTTCTAAGAAGAATCAATTGAAGAATTCTGCAAGCATGTTATAGCAGTGTGCGAGTTGTTTTAGTATAAAAATGGATGAAATATGAATCATTTATGTCAAGCAAGTTGTAGCTTGCAAGTCAAAGGTTCTATCTCCTTCTAGTAGTTGTTGGTAAATATTTAGGGTTGTAGCTCCATTCAGTTGTAGCTGATAAATCAAGGATTTGTAGCTTCCTGCTGGTTGTAGCCGACGAAATTTGTAATAACAAGTTTTAGCTTGCCTTGTGAATAAATTGAAGAGCGGTTTGAAGAATTTTTGTGTTACTCAAATTTCCTTGTGTTACTAAAATTATTTTGTGTCATGCTTATATGAATGAATTCTTTATGGTCTCGTCATATCATTGCACACGTAAAAGGAAGTTTTAAATTATGGAAATTCCTACAATTATAATTCACCCCCCGGCCCCCACCCCCTCTCAATATTGGCCTAGTTTCTAACCATTGGTAGTAGAGCCTGTTACTTCAAATCAATTTAATAGATGGAAGAAAGATCAAGGACCATTGAAAACTAGGAAGGAGGATTTACCAATAGAGCACCTATGCTAAATGGAAGAAACTATGTATTCTATAAATTAAGGATGAAGACTTATATTCAATCAATTAGAGCTTATGTATGGGATGTTGTGGAACACAAATATCAAGATCCTCCAGTAGTAATTATTGAAGATTAGAAGATGGAATTTACATGCAATGATAAAGCCATGAATGCTCTACTTGTTGGCCTACCTGAATCGGATCTTGTTAAAGTGATGGATTGCACATCTATAAAAGCTATCTGAGACAAGATGAGTAGCTACTATGAAGGTGAAAAAAAGGCAAAACAAGCTAAATGTCAAGGTCATAGAATGTAGTTTGAGCCTTTGAGGATGCATGATGATGAAGATATTGCAAAATATTTTTTGAAGGGTTGATGAGGTAGTGAAAATTATAAGAGGCCTTGATGAGAAGCTAGATGAAGTTGTAGTAGTTCAAAAGGCATTTATATATCTTCCTAAGGGATTCAATTCCAAGATTTCATCCATTGAAGAAATGACCAATCTAAACACTCTCACGCTAGACCAATTACTTGGCATCCTTACTACCTATGAAATGAGAATTTCTAATGGAAATCCTATAGCAAAAGAATCAACCATCAAAGAAGATAAGAAGCCCAAGGAAGAGCATGATGATTCATTTTGTGAATATGATGAAGAAGATGCCATGTTTGTGAGGAATCTCAAGAGAGGCTCAGGAAATTATAAAAGTAAGATACTTTTTAAGTGTTTTAATTGTGGCAAAGTTTGTCCAAAGAAAAAGAAAGACTATGATCCAAGAGAATAATTTAGGAAAGTACAAAAATATAGAAACAAAGCTTAAAATAGAGGTCTCTATGTTCAAGAAGACAACTCCTCTGAAAGTGAAGTCTACCACACCTCAGATGATGAAGAAGATTGTGAAATCCCAAAAGAATTCATGTTGATGCCATGGATATTATGTAAGTCGAAGCTATCAATTTTGATGATGAAGAGGGTGAAGTGAAACTATAAGGAGAACTGTTAAGTACACTTGAAGAAATAGAAAGATTGAGAAAGAAAAATAAATCCTAGATGGAGTCATTGACCAAATAAAAGGCAAAATTTGTTGAACCATTGCTCTTACAAGTAGAAGAAAGTAAGAATATTCAAGAATCCCTAAATCAACAGTTGTGTGAGAAGGATTGAGCTTATGAAAGGCTAGAAGGGGAAATTGTTTTGGGTAAGAAAGAGTTAGAAAAGGAAAAAATGTAACTGGGTTTCAATCATAAATTTGGAAAAGGGATTGATAATATAAACACAATATTGGAAGTTCAACGAGTCTCCAAATATCAAACGCAGTAACAGAAAGGAGACATGTAGACCAAAAACCAATCAAAGTATTATTAGTGGCAACAAAAGAACAACACTGGAAAAACGTATCAAATTACTTAGAAATCAGCCCAACGTAGAAGACAATTTTCCAGGTATGATGATATTTTTCTAGGATATTTCTTCACCTGCACCAATTATTGTCATAAAGCAAAAAACTATAAAGTCAATCTATCCTATAAGCAGCTCAGATCCAGAAGAAGGAATCAACATAGGAAAATGAAACCCAGTTACAATAATTATGCAATGATTTAAGTGTCAAAATTTTGGGCATATATCAGTTGATTGTAGACTTATGGAGAAGAGGCATGAACCAGTTATTGAACAAATTGAATGAAAGGCCAAGGTCTTGAAAGAAAAAGAGAAAATAGGGCAATGTGATATTGTTTTGTATTCTCATAATGAAGGAAGTCATTGGTATGTAGATAGTGGTTGTTCCATACACATGTCAGGAGATAGAAAAAAGTTCTTGACATGGAAACCAATGGACAAGGGTAATGTAACCTTTGGCAATAATGCACCTAGTTTAAAAATTGTTAGTAAAGGAGTGAGATAGTTGTTGAAGTAGTGAGAATAGACAACAATGTGTATGTTCTCAAGGAGAAAACATAGAGGTGTTTCTTATTAAAATTTAATGAGAGTTAGTTGTGGCATAGGACACTTGGACATTTGAACTTTCATCAGTTAGTAAAATTTGAGTAAGAATAATTTTTCAAGGATCTACCCAGACTATCAATACTAGAGAATACAATCCCCAAATCTTGTAAATTGGGGAAGCAAAATTGTGTTCCATTCAAGGATAAGGAGAGAATATCATCCAATCCATTGAAGTTAGTGCACATAGATTTGTGTGGACCATCAAGAATGAAATCACCCACAAGTAAAGTATATTACATGCTTATGATTAATTATTTTGGCAGGATGATGTGGGTTGCTTTTCTTAGAGAGAAAATAGGAAACTCTTTAGAAGTTCAAAGAGTTCAAAGCTATGGATGAAAATGAAACTGATTGCAAAATCAAGAGCATAAGATCTAATAATGGAGGTGAATTCGCTTCAAAGGAGTTTGATGAGCTTTGCAAGAAGCATGGAATCAAGAGGAAAATCACTATAGCAGATACCACACAACATAATGGTGTTATAGAAAGAGAAAACATATTAGTACAACAGCTAGCTAAAGTTATGATGGATGAAAGTAAAGTGCAACAGATATTTTAGGAAAAATCCTTTCACACAGTAGTGGTCATTCTTAACAAAGCCGATTTCATACAAAACAATGACAAAACTCCCTATGAACTTTGGTATGGAAGACCTACAACTATGAAGCATTTTAGAGTTTTTGGCAGTAAATGTTACAATAAGAGGAATGATGATAAGCTTGTTAAGTTTGAAAGAATAAATCAAATGACCATGGAGAAGTGGTAGGAAACAATGCAAGGTTGGTGTGCAAAGGTTATGCTTAAATTAAAGTTATATATTTTGATGAAAATTTTTATCCTGTTGCAAGATTAGAGGTAAGCATAATTTTTTTGGCATTTTTCTATTTTAAGGTATTCAAAATATATCAAATGGATGTCAAATTTTCCTTTCTAAATGGAGAAGTCAGGAAGAATTTTACATAGAGAAGTTAGATGGGTTTTAGATGATAGAGAAACCAGATCATGTTTGCAGGCTTAAGAAGGCCTTGTATGGTCTCAAACAAGCTCCTTGAGCTTGGTATTCCAAGTTGGAAAACTACTTGCTCAAGTGTGGATTCAAAAGAGGTGAAACTGACAACAATTTATATGTCAAAGAAAAAATGGCAAACTAATAGTGGCGGTTGTATATGTTGATGACATTATTTTTTCCAGTGATTCAAGCTTATTAACATGTCAATTTATAGTAGATACGAAGGTCGAGTTTTAGATGTCCATGCTTGGAGAGCTTTCTTATTTTCTTGGATTGCAGATTACGCAAACTCCCAAAGGGATATTCATTTCACAAAGAAAATATCTCAAGGAAGTGTTGAATAAGTTTTTCATGGAGGAATTCTCTTTAGAGAGCACACCAATGGTGATAAGTTTCAAACTTAGTAAGACTTCTGAATCACCAACATTTGACTAGACTTTATACAGATCTACCATTGGCAGGCTATTGTATATGAAAACTTCTAGATAAGACATTATGCAAGATTTTGGTATTGTTGGAATATTTAAAGAAGATCCTAGATAGATCCATCTACTAGCAACCAAGAGGATTCTTACATATCTCAAAGCCAAGATGGACTATAGACTGTGGTACCCAAGAGATAAATATCTTTCACTAATTGTTTATACTGATGTTGATTGGGTAGGTGATGTAGATGATTGAAAGAGCACTATTGGTGGTGCTTGCTTTCTTGGAGATTGCTCGTTTCATGGTTTATCAAGATAAAGCTTCTATATCTTTATCTACAACTGAAGGAGAATATTGTAACAAATTCATGTTGTGCTCAACTATTATGGATGAAGCAGACCTTGCAGCATGTACAAGTGTTTTATGAGGAGCCTATACCCATTATTTGTGAAAACACAAGTTCCATAAGCATGTAAAAGAATCTTGTTTTCGACTCCAAGACAAAGCATGTTCCAATTATCATTTATTGTGAGAGAAAGTTTCCAATCATATTGTGAAGCTTGAGTATGTATGTATCAAAGAACAAGTTGCTGATATTTTCACCAAACCTCTCCCAAGAGAAAAATTTGAGTACTTGAGGAAAATATTGAGACTTGTTCCTCTTGCCTCCCTCCAATAGATCTTACTTCAAGAGGAAGAAAGGTGACTTTTATACCATCAACATATCAATATGAAGTTTCTAGGTCCAAAGGAACAACAAGACATAGGTGGATTGTTGACAGGTGTATTTAGGTTGCAGGAGGAGAATTGATGTCAAAGATTGAGAGGTCTTAGTGATCAACAAAATAAAGAAGAAGTCATGAGGTAGAATCATAGTAGTAGAACCACAACAATAGTAGTACAACAGAAGAGAATTCTATCTCAAGGGGAACAACATTCAAAGGAGAGATATGCATCCAAAGGAAAAATTTGATACAATCATATTTGATTTGTCTTGGTGATGATATTTTATTTTATCATAGTGTTTCCATCAATGCTAAATGGGTAGATTGTTGGAAACGTGTTTTCATTGACAGAAAAATTAAAGCATTGGTGGCTAAGGAAAAAAAGATGATGGAAAAGGTGTTGCAAGGAGATTTATGAGGTAAGAAGTAATGGTGCAGATAATTTAGAGCTATTTCTTATATAGAAAATCACCTCAAACACTATTGAAACCCAAGTAAGGTGATAGAGATTTGAAAGAGCTTTCCATTAGTATGTGGAAGTCCATAAATGGCCTCCTGGATTGAAAGCTAGAGCCAGTTAAAGATTATAACCCTAAAGTTAAATTGTGTAGAGTTAAAGTTAGTTGGAGATGCTTTAGACTGTGTGATAGCTTTGGTGCATAGTCAAATACAATGAAGTTGTTGTGGGAGCTGCTATCTAGAGCTCTAGGCTGACATGGAGAAGACAACGTAGTAATAGAAAGTAATATCATTGGCCCAAGGAGGAGCCCACATGATAGTTAAGCCCATGGGTGGAAGCTCGGTGGGTGTACACCAACAAAACCTTAAGGAGAACTTAAGGGAATTAGCAGGATGATACGGGCCAAATAGACATGGCAATATGATAGTGAAAGGGCCAATAAAATTTCAGTGGGGTAGATATGGAAGAGATAATGTAATAGAGGCAAGCATGGAGTTTTTAGAGTGGGAGGCCCCCACATGACAGGTTAAACAATGTACATGTCCTAAGGCAGATCGGGTGCCATAGGTTCCTAGCAATGCATCAGGGAAATTGCGCAGGGGTTTTCCGTAATGTGTAGTTATCCTAAACTGTTGATTGTCAGATCGATGGTTGTGGTTGATTTTGCTAACTCCGCTCTCAAAACCAAAAACAACATAAATGGGGGCACACAAACCATAAGTGGGTTCATGATAGTGGAACAAGCCGAGTGATGTGGAAAACAGAGAGAGGGAGTGTAGTGTTGAAAATGACAAGTACCCTTAGAAATTTTTATAAAGGAAAATAGTGAAAATCTAAGGCTCACGATCTCTTTCTCTCTCTTTTAACAACAAACAAGTGGCATAATTTGATTTCCTTGCAGGGATGACATAGATGCACAAGTGGATGATGGTATTGGTAGTGGTGTTTTCCAATGAGGGATGGACACATTGCATGTAGATTTGGGGATTTTAGGTACCCAAGTGGACCATTTTTGGGTGACACATGGACCACAATCAAAGCGACACGTGGCATGTGTGTGGTCAGCATGATGTCATCCCATTGGTAGGACCCCAAAAGGATTTCAAGAAGTGCACAAAGGTGTTGGTGAGTTAACTAAGCATCGAGCTGATAACGTAGCTATTAGAGCCAACTCAGCCCAGAACTGTATTGATTAGGTGTAGGTGCAGCAGGCGGACCCCATAGGGACATCTCATCGTTGAAGGTCTAATCCAGAGGATTTTTTAACATACAAAGGAAAATGGTTAGGATTATGAGCGTCAGGACACATCAAAACTGATAGGAGGTAGCAATAGCCAATGAGAAGTAGGAAGGTGGTCCCATGGGACACGTAATCCTGCAAGGCAAATTTAAGAGGTGTTTAAGGGTGGAAAAGAAAAAGCACTGGGATAAAGTTGTCAGGAACCAAGCACCAACACTTGGTCCTATGTAGAAAAGAGACTAAGGACACGAAGGCAATCACAAAGGAAATTAAACGCTCGAGGCTTAAATGAGAAAAGGTTCCATAGAGTTTAAAATTTGTGCTAGAATGAGATTTTGTGGTGGCTTGGTGACCACAGGACTAGGTAGGTTAAGCTCTTAAGTAGAAATTTTGATAGCATGGACGATTTAAGAAAAATATTTGGAATTTTTTCCAAATACAGTGGTAAACTAAAGTTGAAACTTGAGTTAAAACTATAGTTAAACCCTGTCAAAGTTCTTGATTGCCAAAATAGGCAGATTTGATTAATTTAACTTGCAAAAACAATTGATCATGGTCTCATGACTTGAAGAACACATGTACAAGACTTAAATGAATAGGAGAAAGCCATAAATAAAGAAACTGACGCAAGAATACAATAAAAGCAAAGAGGCCAATAATAATAAAGAAAAATTCTTTATAAGCAAAATTGGTTGAAGAATTCTACAAGTGTGTCATAGTAGTGTGCAAATTAGTTTGAGCCTATTGGTGTGGTGGTTTATTTCTCAGTAGTCACATATTCTTTAAGGTGGCATTGGACAAATTGTTTTATTTTGTAAGTAGAAGTGGCGTTCATGGTTCTTGTATGAAAATGGATGAAAGCTTAATCATTGATGTCAAGCAAGTTGTAGCTTGCAAATCACCGGTTATAGCTCCTTCCAGTATATTTTCATAAATATTTGGGGTTGCATATCCATTCAGTTATAGTTGATATATTAGGGAGTTGTAGCTAGAGAAATTTGTAACAAGTTGTAGTTTTCCTTGTGAATGAAGAGAAGTTTGAAGAATTTGTGTTACTGAAATTTCCTTGTGTTACTAAAATTATTTCATGGAATACTCATACAAATGATTTTTTTATGGTGTCCTAATATCATTGAATAAGTAAAAGAAAGTTTTAAATTGTGGAAATTCCTACAATACTAATGTAGGAGCATCTGGATTTAGCCAGCAATATGATTGTATGTTCAGATGTTGTGGCTAACATGAGCTGAATCTCATTGACCTGAGTGGACAAAATCAATTTTAATAGAGAGAGTTGGATCTCTCAAATTTATCTATTACTTTAATTATGGTAATAATTAAATCATTGTATTATTTTTAGAATAGGAGATAAGTTGTTAGAATAGGTGTGTATCAAAGCTTGAGAATAGGGATTTAACAGTTGAGCTGATAAAAATAGAGATTGAGTTGTCAACGTTTTTAGGATAGGATTCGATCCATAAAAGAAAAGGAAAAATGTAATGATGATTTGGATGGAATAGGAGAGTGAGTAAGCGAGAAATTGAGGAAGAAAGATAGGGTTTGTGAGAGAAACAGAGGTCAGACAAATTGTTGTAATCAAGCCGAGAGGGCCAAGACTCTGTAATTTCTATTTTATTGAATAAATTGATTAACTGTGGTGTAGTGTATTATTCCTGGTGTGAAACTCTCTTCAATCTGCGAATCGGCATTCTGGACCCTAATAAGGTATTATTTCCATTTATGTGTTTATTGTTAATTACAGTCAATTAGTGTTAATGGTTAATATTGAGATTAGGTGCTAAATATTATTAAGCACATTTATTAAAGGTTCTGTATTAAACACGTGAATAGCATTGTAAAACTATTGTTCTCGCGTGCTCTCAAGCTGATATCGGTCATGCAAGAGAGCAAGTGAGATTGTGAGATAATCGTTGGATCGAACGGGACAGATCGACGATGGAGATCATCCAAACTAGCTGGTGCGTGATACGACGCGATATTTGTTTGATCTGAAGGAGACCGATCAACGGTGGAGATTGAAGCACTTAGAGAGTAAGAAGTCAAAGTAGGACTGATGGTGATTGGTCAGACAAGTGGGACCCTTAGAAAGGTTACACGTATAAAATATGTTTAACACGTAGCTGATTGGTTTTTAAGTGAACCATTAGTGTAATTGTATGATATCTCTTTGAATTTGGTAGCCATCCACGTCATTTGGTATCAGAACCAAAGGGTTAAGTTTGCTATAGTAAACATCCCACCTAAGAGAGGAGATGGCATAGGTCGGGGGAGACCTGTAGTGAATGTCATTCTGTTGGAAGAGATTAGAAATTTGTGCACAAGGATGGAGACAATGGAACCTGCTCAAAGGAGAGCACCTGATGAAGGAGATGTCAGTGTTGTAGAGGAATCGTTTGAGGAAGAAGAAGAGGATGAAAGTGAAGCTGCCGAAGGTCTTAAAATATTGGCTAAGGCAAGTGGAAGACCAAAGGTGGAAATACCTTTGTATGAAGGGAATCTCAATGTAGAAGAGTTGATGGACTGGATCAGTTCCTTGGACAAGTATTTCTACTATGAGGAGGTTGACGACAAAAAGAAGGTGAAATTTGTAGTTACCATATTGAAGGGTCGTGCAGCTATGTGGTGGGATGAACTACAAAATTTAGAGCAAGAAAGGGAAAGTCCAAGATCAAACAATGGGATAAAATGGTGAGTATATTGAAAGCTAAATTTATGCCAAAAGGTTATCAACTAAATTTTTTCAAACAATTGCAAAATTTGAGACAAAAAGGTATGATTGTCGAAGAATATACAGAAGAATTTTATAAGTTGAGCATTAGAGTAGGACATGCAGAGGATGTTGTAGAAAAGGTAACCAGGTACATCATTGGCTTGAGATATCACATATAAGATGAAATCATCTTGCTGAGTTTGAAGACAATTGAAGATGCCTATCAAGCAGCTTTGAAAGAAGAGGAGAAGATGTTGAGAAAACAAAATCAGAGGAACTGATGGAAAATTTCAGCAAGAGGTCGAGGAACTACCAGATCAAGATTTCAGCACCCTCAGGGTGAAGTAAGAGGTTCAAGTAATAGACCACCATGGAGAGGAGATTTTAGTAGAGGAATATTTGCACCAAGAGGAAGAGGTCGAGGAAGAGAAATTCAGTGTTATACATGTGGAGAATGGGGACATGGATCATGGGACTGTCCTCATAATAAAGCACCCAATCAACGAAATGTGAATGTGGCTAAGGCAAAGGAAGAAAAACCTCAAATTGTAAGAATAATCACCCGAAGTAGGAGAATCCTTGTTATTGAAAATAGTATTGCTTAAAGCAGAGAAAGAGATAGGAGAACCAGCGCAGAGAAAGAGTTTATTTAGGACTACATGCAAGTCCAAAGGAAAATGTTGTAAAATGATAATTGACAGTGGAAGCACTGATAACTTGGTTTCTAGAAAAATGGTGGACAAGTTAGGATTAGTGAAAATAGTACACCCTACTCCTTAGAGAGTATCATGGTTGCAAAAAGGAGATCAACTTATTGTGACAGAACAATGCAAAGTAGAAATCCAGATTGGTACTTACAAGGATGTGATATTATGTGATGTAATTCCAATGGATGTATGCCATGTATTGCTGGGAAGACCTTGGTAGTTTTATAGGAAAGCCATTCATGATGGTAGAAGAAACACATATATCTTGGAGAAGAATGGAGTGAAGTGTACATTGCTGCCATTAAAAGATGAAGCAGACAAAAGAACAACTGGAAATAGTGTTATGCTGCTGAGTGGAAAGGATTTGTTGCAAGAAGTTGGGAAAGATGAAGAAATAAATTTGCTGTGAGACCTAAGGTAATTTTGACTTCTACAAACTTGGATGATTTACCTGAAGAAACCAAAACTTTGTTAAATGATTTTGCTGATATTATTGTGGATGACTTGCCAAATGCATTGCCACCAATCAGGAGTATTAGTCATCACATTGACCTAATACCTAGAGCAAGTGTGACAAACAAAGTAGCATACAGATTAAGTCCTCAGGAGAATGCAGAAGTTGGGAGACAAGTGCAAGAACTGATGGATAAGGGATTAATCAGAGAGAGTCTTAGTCCATGTGTTGTTCCAACAATACTGAGCCCAAAGAAAGGTAGTGAGTGGCGCATGTGCATAGACTCCAGATCCATCAACAAAATCACAATCAGGTATCGTTTTCCTTTATCGCACATGGATGATTTGATGGATTGTTTAAGTGGGTCAAAGTATTTTACTAAAATATATTTGAATAATGGATACCATCAAATAAGGATTAGAGAAGGAGATGAATGGAAGACTGCATTTAAAACAAACAGTGGGTTGTATGAGTGGTTAGTGATGCCTTTTGGACTCACTAATGCACCCAACACATTCATGAGATTGATGAATGAAGTCTTGAAGGAATATGCAGGAAAGTTTGTCATTGATTATCTTGATGATATTCTAGTTTTTAATAGAAGCAAAGAAGAACATCTGGAGCATCTTAAGTTGGTTCTACGAACTCTGCAGAAAGAGAAACTGCTGATAAATCTGAAGAAATGTAGTTTTATGAAAGAAGAATTAATCTATTTTGGGTTTGTAGTTTCTAAAGAAGGTCTAAAAATGGATCCAGAAAAAGTCCAAGCCATTTGGAATTGGCCTATTCTAAGAAACATATTTGAGGTAAGAAGCTTTCATGGTCTTGCAAGTTTTTATAGAGAATTTATCAGAAGTTTTAGTTAGATGTGTTCACCAATTATTGAAAAAATCAAAGAGAATAATCAACCATTCAAGTGGACAAAAGAAACAAACCAAAATTTTAAGTTGTTGAAGAAGAAAATTATAGAAAAAATCAGTTTTAGCTTTGCCTAATTTTGGAAAAGTTTTTCAAGTTGAAACTAATGCTAGTGGAGTTGCAATTGGAGCAATTTTAAGTCAGGAACAAAGCCCAATAGCATAAATGAAGCTAAGAAGAAATATTCTTCTTATGATAATGAATTTTAGGCTATTGTGCAAGCTTTAAAAAATGGAGACATTATTTGCTACCAAAGGAGTTTGTATTGTACTCTGACAATCATGTATTGCAGTTTATAACAATCAACCAAAAGTGAATCAAAAGCATGCCAAGTGGGTAGAGGTTTTACAGAGTTTTACTTTTGTGATCAAACATACAAGTAGTAAGTTGGACAAAGTTTTTAATGCTCTAAGCAAGGTAAATTTCATTGTGCAAGAATTAAAATTTGGTGTTGTAGGATTTGAAGAAATGGTTGATATGTATAAAGATGATGCAAAATTCAAAGATATTTATGCGGTTGTACAAAATCTAGTAGTTCATAATAGAAGCCAGTGGTTAGATTATCTTATCCAAGGAGGTTTATTGTTTAAAGGTAACAAACTATGCATTCCCAAATTTTCTATGAGGGAAAACATAATCAAAGAGAAACACAGTGGAGGGTTATCTGGGCACTTTGGACAAGGAAAAACATTTGCTCAGGTAAATGCTTTTTACTACTCGCTGAAGATGCAAACTAATGTTAAGAGATTTGTTGAAAAGTGTAAGATATGTCAGCATGCTAAGGGGAGAAGCCAAAATATAGGATTGCACCAGCGATTACCAATACCGGACCGGCCATGGGATGTAGTTAGTATGGGTTTTGTTTTGGCATTACCTAGAACCCAAAGAGGAAATGATTCCATTTATGTTGTGGTAGATAGATTTTCTAAAATGGCACATTTCATTGCATGTAAAAATACTAGTGATGCAATGCATATTGCTAATTTGTTTTTTTCAAAAGTTGTAAGGTTGCATGGATTACCTATAAGTATTGTGTCTGATAGGGATACAAAGTTTGTTGGGAATTTCTGGAAAACTTTTTGTGAGAAACTAGGTGCCAAACTTAGTTTCAGTTTTGCATATCACCCTCAAATAGATGGACAGACTAAAGTGGTAAACAGAAGCTTGGGAAACATATTGAGGAGTTTAGTGTATCAAAATCCTAAGAATTGGGATTTAGCACTTGCTTAAGCTAAATTTGCTTATAATGACACTCCAAACCAAAGTACTGGGATGAGTCCATTTCAGATTGTTTTTTGAATGAATCCCAGAGGTGTGTATGAGCTCAGACATTTGGGAAAACAGGAGACAAGAAGTGAAAAGGTTGAAGAGTTTGCAGAGTAGATGCAGAGACTACAAGAAGATGTCAAAGACAAATTGCAGGAAAGCAGTCTCAAATACAAACAGAGAGCTGATATGAGGAGGAAAAAAAGAACTCCAAGTGGGAGATCTAGTGATGGTGTACTTGAGGAAAGAAAGATTTCATGTTGGGACTTATAATAAACTAAAGATGAAAAAGATAGGGCCATGCATAATTGTGAGGAAGTTTTTAACCAATGCATATGAAATTGAGTTGACAAAATGGATTGGAATATCACCTATCTTCAACGTTGTAGATTTGTACCCATGCAAGGAGATAGAGACATATATACAGAATGAACCTATAGAAGATGAAGAACAGACTGTACATTGGGAAGAACAAGTGCCAAAGACAATCAAGAAAGAGGTGGAAGCTGTTCTAGAGAAAAGATTAACTAAAAGAACTAGAGGACATTTTTATTTTAAGTATTTAGTCAAATGGAAGGGACAACCAATATAGGATTCCAGTTGGTTGAAAGTAGTAGAGCTGCAGAAGTATGGAGTCAATCATGAAAGTCTAATGGATGATTCTTTTCTTCCCCAAGAGTTTGATGCAGGAGCATCCAGACTTAGCCAGTAATGTGATTGTATGTTCACATGTTGTGGCTAACATGAGCAAAATTTCATTGACTTGAGTGGTCAAAATAAGTTTTAATAAAGCGAGTTGGATCTCTCGAACTTTTCTATTACTTCAATTATGGTAATAATTAAATCATTGTATTATTTTTAGAATAGGAGATAAGTTGTTATAATAGGTGTGTATGTAGAAATTTCACCTGTAGAACAAACTGATATATGTAATGTCCTAAAGCATAATACCTGTTCTACTTCTACAAAACATTAAGCAGAAGCATAATCGAATTCATGAGCAACATCAAGTAGAAACAAGCATAACTGATCAAGAGAAATAATCACACATAACACAAGATATATCCAGGGGAAAGCACCATCATAAAACCCCAACCATGTATTATCAATCAAGTGGAAATCCTCTTCAACATACAAAAATAATCAGCTCAATAGCTATCCCGCTCTCTCTGTAATCAGAAGATCCTGATGATATTCAATCAGAAGATGAAAATCATGGACTACCTAGGCTTCAATATATAGGCCACAAGTCCTCCAATCTCCTATAATAGATCCTTCTCCATGCAAGGAATACTTAATAGAAATATCCAAGCATCTGATAGTACACTATCCCACATCTGATCTCAACTGGGTCTCTGACAGAACTGACATGCAATAGTTATTCATGAGTGAATTCTCAGTTATCTAAAATAATAGTTGTCACATGCATGCAAGCATTAACAAACTATATTTTATTATTTTAACAACTTGTTAAAATAATCTAACTAGACTTGACTAGTTAGAACTAAGTCAACTGATTCTATCATATAGAACTCGTACTTATTCCCTCAATCAGTGGAGGAAATTAAGGATAAATTCCTCAATCAGTGGGACAACTCATGTGCATGCCCACAAAGACTTCAAATTCGAATTTCCTTAATTAATTAATTAATATTTCCAACTGCTGTTAAGACCAAAATTAATTTTACTTCCTATAGATAGACTAGGGACTGCTATAAATAGGAAGGGACCCAGAAATGCTATTTTTAGAGCTTTCTATTTTTAGCAGTTTCACCTCTCACCCAATGTGGTTGATGACCTCACTGGTCAAACTGCTATTTTAGACATGCTATTTTTAGCATGTCTATTTTTAGTAAATTCTAAATTTAGCATTTCTTGTTGCACACTTTTCAACACTCCCTGTCAACAAGAAAGGCTTCCTCTCGAACTCTATCCTATAACTATGGAATGTTCTGCATGCAACACATCTACCCGGTCCACTTGCTCCAACAACACTTGGAACAAAAATACTCCCACCTGACCACTCTATTGGGCTAGGAACATACTCTGATGCTGAAGCTCTACCTGCTGCTAGCAAGTGCTCCCTCTCTGACATTTGCGCTACTGCAACATCTCCATGCATCTCACACCATTGCACACCTCTCTGTGCCACCTAGCACTGTGAAACTCACTTGTGCCTCTCATATTGTTGCTCTCTCTGCCACTCCATCTGCATCTATCTCTACCCAATTAGTCGGTTCTTGCTACTTCACATTGGGGCTCCTATAGCAAGGTCTCATCCAAGAGGTTGGGTACCTCAAGGATCTTGCCCCTCCTCCTTGGGACGATCAATCCACATCGCCCCACCTCCTACTTGGAGGTATGGCTGCATGTAATCCCTCTGCCCACCTAGCTCGAAGTTCCCCCTACTGGATGTATCTGCATGAGTAGATGTCTCTACTCCATCTCCACTCAGCTTCCCCTATTGTGGCTGCTCCACAACCTCCTGAAGCTGTTGCACCAATCATGACTCCTCCATAATCATCTGAGGCTTCCTCTGGCTCTACATGTTGAGAGGTAATATACCCTCCCTCTCAACCACCAAGTCTCTAACCTTTGCCTTGCTCCTCAAGGCTTTGCATGCATCTT